>CABHPQ010176113.1:5551-20246 GCA_902168405.1 Peromyscus aztecus
ATTAAGATCTCTTGAACATAGGTGCTAGAATGGTTTGCAGCCATAGTTGTATGGCAGCCTCTTGAGGATTAAAACATCACAAGGTGCATTACTGGACATGGAAAACCTGGACTTACTCAGTTTGCTGAAGAAGCCTAAGAACTCCATCTAACTGACTTTGTATCATGCTTTGCCGTGTATAGTGTACTTCCACGTCCCTTTCGTAGGAAGGAAGGGGCATCAGAGACAGTATACACTGCTTCTCAAGCCTCAGAGTGCCCCGAAAACATATACGCTACACTCATAAAGAGGCTGAGTTTGACACAAAAGGCGGTTAGAAGTTCACACTAAAAATATGGTTTCCCAGGTACCCTGTCCTAATGCGTCTGACTCATTACCTTGGGGGTGGAATCTGTACTCAGATTCTGAGGAAGCTAACATTTTGCCACACACAATTCTATTCTAGCATGCATCTCTATAGAGTGGCACCAGGGTCTGGCTACCTGGGAAGATATGCTCCATGAGGGCAGGGAAGCATGCCAGTTTGGTCTTGATCCTGAACATGGAGCCTGACCTCACGAGGCAGCACGGGTCTGCTGACTCTGGCCTGCTGTCACCAGCTCTCCAGGGCTTGCTCTTTGACTCCTGCTGGCCTCTACATTGTTCAAGTTTCTCTTGCATAACACAGAGGAATGAAATGTGTTTGCCAATGAATGAAGTATAAAGTCGCCCTCCTGAATTCCTTATTTGAGGAGACTTAAATATCTAACTTTTTTTCATTATATGTATGTCTTTTTCCATGCCAGAAAAAAATAGAAATGAATATTTCTTTTTATTCTTCTAAAACCCAAAAAGCTATAGTCATAAGGAAAGGCAGGGCTCAGTATCATCTTTGCACCATATAAAATTCAACCCTGTCCCCCATCTGTCATGTACTTAATTTCCTGTTTTTCTTACTGCATAAGTACCTCAAGAGGCCTTCCCAGAACCCCCAGTCAGCCACTGATAATAAAACAGAATTTCCCTCAATATAGAAAAAAAAAGTGTTATTAAATGCTCATCCAAACACCAATCTTTCGTGCTTTGAAAGTTACCAGTACTGTTTCACAAGGAAAACTGAGGTTCAGAGTGGCCATGTTAGTTTCTTCAGGTCCCCAAACTCCTAATGGTGATCTTGGTTTGTGTGAAGACTCATCCAACTACAGAACTCATGCTTTCAACCTTTATGAAACAAAATAGTCAGATGCGTTGACATTATGAAGTATTACTACTGTTACTTACAGAAAGAGACAGGAATTCGATATTCTGGGAATGAACTTCAGTCCCCATGTAGCCTACATTACCTTATGAAGCTGTTTTCAGGCTTGTTCTCTC
This sequence comes from Peromyscus aztecus, assembly GCA_902168405.1. Taxonomy (NCBI): domain Eukaryota; kingdom Metazoa; phylum Chordata; class Mammalia; order Rodentia; family Cricetidae; genus Peromyscus; species Peromyscus aztecus. The sequence continues at coordinate 6,905 of CABHPQ010176113.1, forward strand.
TGATTGTCATACAGAGATCCTAGCCATGGCCCTGTCATTTAGGAGCACCCAGGTAAATAGTCCTCCTGGGTGGTGGGGTTCTGGAAACAAAGGGCAGCTCCCCTGTGAATCTCAGGATTGTTATACAATTACTAAGTGTCCAGTGTCCTTCATGGATGTTAATTTTCTAGATTCCTTTTAAATGCATTGCCTTTTTCTTTTTTTCAAGTGAATAGGGAAATGTCAGGATTGATCTACCAAATCTACACAGGCGCTGAAATACAATGCCATGACCCAAGGCAGCTGCTGCTGATTTATGTTTCCAATTAAATGATTTGGTAGCATTGACAAATGAAAAGAGAAAAACCAGTGAATTTGTTGCTTACTTGGTTCCTTTCTATTTCCAGTTCATGAAAATGGCTTCCACATGTAGGTTTAAGTGCTGGGAAAAATTAGTTGTGGACTGGTAGTGTAGTTCAGTTAGCAGAGTGATTTTTAATCTGGAAGAACCTTTATCATCACTTTCCCCTCATTCTTGGTGACCAGCAGCAACAAACCACAATTCAGAATAAACCATCTTGTCTATTCCAAGTTCATCCATGAAAGTACCAAGATTAAGTGAACAGGATAGCGGTCGTCTGCTGCCCTCTGTTGAATGTGAACATGTAAACACATTGTCATGGGGAAAAGCTGAGTGTGGTTTTAGCATCAAGAGAGTAACAATTAAACAAAACATTAATGGGAGCTGGAGGGATGCTTAAGAGTGTGTACTGCTCTTGCAGAGGACCTGAATCCAGTTCCTAACACCCATATCAAGTAGCTCACAAACCCCTGTAACTCCAGCTCTTGGGGGATCCAACATCTCTGGCCTCCATGGAGGACTGCACTCAAGCATACACACACACACACACACACACACACACACACACACACACACACACACGCACAATAGAATAAAATAAATATTTTTTAAAGAATAAATATTAACAGGTTAATGAACTTTCTGTCCCTTAAGTCTGTGTTCATTGACTGTCCCAGAGGTTAGAGTAGAGATAAAAACATTTGGTCAGCAAACAGACTTTGTTAAGAGCTTGGTATTATGTGTCCCAGAATGATTATGATCATATTAATTAGTACTTTGGGGTGCTTGGGGGATTTATTGCTGTTATTATCTTCCCAGATCCCTTTGTTTACCATTTTAATGTTTACCCAAGCTTGGAGAGTGTTCATCTTTGGCATATCAAAATCTACTGTTGATTGTGACTTTTGCTTTTTCCTGGTGACATCCGGTTCATAAAACACTAACCACTTTACTCCCCTTCCCCTCCTATGCCATTATTGCCTTGTATTTTATGCTCTTAGATGCTAACTCTTCAAGACATTATTATTGTTCTATGTGGTTAGTATTTATTTGGACTTACACATACACTTTCTGGCTTTGTTGTTCTTCATCCATGCCCAGCTTTCTTCAGAGGTTCTGGGCTCCTCCTATTCAGTTAATCATATTTCTGAATATTTTCTCTAATATCTGTTTACTGCTGACAATCTTCCCACAAGATTCCTTTGAGGGGAACTGTCCTTCTTCCTCCCTTCCTCTGCTCATCTTTGTTCTCCCTCTGCCCCTTCCTTTTTTTCTGTTCCACAGGCTTTAGCCCAGGCTGGCCTTGTGCTCAACATGTAGCTGAGGATGACTTTGAACTTCCAGCCCTGCATCTACTTCCCAAGTGCTGGAATCACAGGCGTGCACCACCATGCCCAGTAGATGTGATGCTGGGGATCAAACCCAGGACCTCATGCATGCTCGGCAAGTGCTCTACGAACTGAACTACAGCTCCAGCCCTCAACTATTTTTTTCCAGCTCTTAAAAGTGGCCAGACCTTTGGCTACCATAGTGTTTGTTGAGAAGTCCTCTGTTAGTCTAAATCTCCCTTCTCTGAGGGTTGATTTCTGTGGATATTTTTAATAATCTGTTGTCTTATTTCACTGTTTAGTTTGATTTTTCTAAAAATTTATTAATTTTTCTGCTGGATTCCTGTCCTAGTTTGTTTTCTGTGTCTGTGGTAGAGCCCTGACCAAAAGCAGCTTTGGGGAGGAAGGTGTTTACTTGGCTTACACTTCCATAACATAGTCCATCCCTGAGGGAGGTCAGACAGGAGCCTGAAGCAGAAACCAGGGAGAAATGCTGTTTACTGACCTGCTTTCCTGGCTTGCTCAGCTAACTCTCTTATGCAGCCAAGGCCCAAGTGCCCAGGAATTGCCCTGCCCGTAGTGGTCTGGGCCCTACCACATCAATCAGCAACCATGAAAATAACCCACAGGCCTCTCTGATGGGAGCAGTTTCTCAACTGAGATGACTTTTCCCCAAGTATGTCAAGTTGACAAAAGCTAACTATGATAATATTCATAAGGTTTGAAAACTCTTCATAGTCGGGCATGGTGGGGCACGCCTTTAATCCAAGCACTCAGAAGGCTGAGGCAGGCAGATCTCTATGAGTTTGAGGCCAGACTGGTCTGCAAAGGGAGTTTCAGGACAGCTATGGCTACATAGAGAATCCCTGTCTCAAAAAACCAAAAACTAAACCAAACCAAACCAAAAGTCTTCATGTGATATGAAGACAGTGGACATCCGGCTGGATACACTGCTTGCTGAGCTCTCAGCAATGGCCTGCTTAACATTTCCTAGGTTAAGGTTCAACACACAATGATTCTTCAAAAGTTAAAAAAAATCCTTTTGCCTCTTTCTAGTAGTTTCTTATTATAGCTATAATGAATTACCAGGCATCTAGAAGTTCAGAACAATACTAATTTTTGTCTTATGTTTGGTGAAACAGAAATGTGAAATGGGCTCCAGTGGGCTGAAGCCAATTGTTGGCAGAATCGTCTTCCACCTAGAGTGTGCAGGGAGGATCCATTTCCTTTTCAGCTGCTAGTAACCACATGTGTTCCTTGCTGTGACCCCTTCCTCCAGCTTCAAAGCCAGCAGTGGCCATCATCACGCCTCTGACCTCCATCTCTACACATGTGCTCTATCTGTGCAGTCTTGTTGCCCTTTTATAGGCTCTCTGGGATTATATTGGACCCACTTCAGTGAGATTATCCTTATTCTTCACACCTCCTGATGAAATTTAGTCACAGGGGCGTGATTCCTTTGGCCATGTTAAGTGTGGTCAGCTTAGTGTTCCCTGCTGTGACACAAACCCATTGCATGTGCTGTGCTTTTTTAGATTCCTCCACTTCACCATGAGCAAAGGCAGCCAGTGCCCTAGGGTGCCCATGGTGCTTTTTTTTTTTAATCTTGCATGTAGACTCCCATGACTCAGGCATCTTGCATCTTCTTCAAGATCCATGAAATAATAACAGGTTTAATCAACTGCAAGTGAATAAAATACCAAACCTTGGTGGGCATCTGGATTTTCTTTCTTCCTTCATCAACACTTTACCTTTCTTTATTAACTACTTGGTTCCCTTTCGTTCTAATTCTTCTAGGAAAGAGAAAATAAACATTTTATTTTTGTCATCAATCTTATTTACTTAATTACTGCTAGTTTTCAGAATAATAAGCCGGATCCCTGTGAGTTTTGGAAAAGGCCAATGTGCTATTCTTAGTATGATGAACTCATGAATCTAGACATGTTGGTTTCAAATATCTACACCAATATTTTGATTGAGGCTTAAATTTATTTAGCTTTCCTCCATGGGACTGTCTTCAGGTTGGCTCCTGAGTCCTTTTGATAACTCCCTTTCCTCACTCATTTTGTTTGATGCATTCCCCAGACCTAGAACCTGCCAATTCTCCACGAAGCCCCATTTCCCCTTAGTAGGACAAGGTCTTTAGAGACGGTAGTCTGAGCACTGTGGAATTCACTGCTCTCAGGCTGATCTCTCTAGGAACAATACCTTCAGCTTTTGTTTGTTTTCAGCATAAAAAGTGCAGAAGCTTTGTTTTTTTATCTTTGTAAAATTTTACAAACTGAAGGCTGGAGAGATGGTTCAGTGGTTGAGAGCACTTGCTCCTCTTGCAGAGAGTCTGAGTTTGGTTCCTAGTACCCATGTTGGGTGGTTCATGACTAGCTGATAAACTGTAACCTTGAACTGTGGGCAAAACCAAACCTTTCCACCTTAAATTGCTTTCATTGAGGTTTAAAAAAAATTACAGGAGGAAAATTAACTCATACACTATCTTGTCTTCAATTTGATATCCTTTTAGAAAATATTTATTTTCTTATTCTTAGTTTAGGAAATCAATGCATTTTGCCAGACTTTTCCCTAAGAATCAAAACATAAATAAAAAAAAACATTTCTTAGGCATCACAGTAGTTCATATGTATCAAATCTCAAAGAATATTTTCTGCTGAGGAAAATTATTTAGACACATGCTTAACATTCTAGATATATTACCCATTGGGTTTTGCCATGTTTGATGGAAATCTGTAAGGGTTAGGTTACATATAAATAGCAGTGTTATTAACAATCACAAAATTAATGAGACCAATAATGAGCTCAAATGTGTAAAATGCCAGAGTTAGCATAAGCACCATGATGCCTCTGTGCATGGCATTTTTATTTTGCCACAGGGAAAAGTTCTGTGAGCTAATTCCCCAAGTGGAGCCAATACATTATTACTGCAATTAAACTGCTCATTATCTTAGTTGTTTCTGCAACTTTTAGAAAGAGCAAAAATGAAGTACTCTTGAAGGAGACATTTGTTGTTACGTAGTAAGTAAAAGTAGGTTTGAAGAGAGGTAAAATTAGGAGGAATTCTGCATAGCACTCTGTCAATTGCAAGGGTAAAACATATTTACTGAAAAATGCTTTGAACACCACCCCCCCCCACTGTTCAAAACTACACACAATCCTATATTCCATCAATGACTTATGACTGCCGAAAAGTGGTTCAACCTGTCTCTGTAAGTGAGGAACACGTAATAGAGAGTTTTAAAAAAACATAATGTCTTAGTCAGTGTTCTATTACTGTGAAAAGACACCATGACCGAGGTAACTCTTACGAAAGAAAGCATTTAATTGGGGGATTGCTTAGAGTTTCAGAGGTTTAGCTAATTATTATCATGGTGGAAAGCATGGTGGCATGTAGGCAGGTGCTAGAGCAGTACCCGGGAGCTGCGTGGTGATCCATAGGCAGAGAGAGAGAAGCCTGGGCCTGGCATGGGCTGTTGAAACTTCTAAGCTCACCCCCAGTAATATACTTCCTCCAATAAGGCCACACCTACCCCCAACAAGGCCACACCTCCAATCCTTCCCAAATAGTGCCACTCCCTAATGACTAAACATTCAAATATATGAACCTATGGGGGTCATTCTTATTTAAACCACCACACATAGCATCATAAACTTTGGGTGAATGAAAGCTAATTGAAAACACAATTTTTGCATTGTTATGGTATGGGCACATAATAGGATACTATTTAATAATGAAAAGGAATAAATTGTCAATACATGCATCAACATGAATGAATTACCACATAATTATTCAGTAAAAAGTTCCATACAAGTACATTCTGTGTGATTCTTTTACATAAAATTTTAGGAAATACAAATTAATCTGTAGTAACAGCACCAATGTGCTGATCTGGAGTATTTGGGGGACCACAACACAACAGAAGAAGGAATTTCAAAGAGTCATGAAAATGTTTTTGGAGGTGAATGATACATCTATCATTTTGATTATGCACTTTCATAAAACTGTGTAGGTGCATGTTTTAGTTAGGTTTCTTTGTAGTTTGGCAAAACACCAACCAAAATGAACTTAGGAGAAGAAATGGCTTATTAGCTTCCAACTCTCAGGTTAGAGGTCATGACTGAAGGAAGCCAGAGCAGGAATTCAAGGCAGGAACCTTTAGGCATGAACTGAAGCAGAGACCATGAAAAGATGTTGATTATTGACTTGCTCAAGGCTTACTTAGTTTGTTCTTTTATGTAATCCAGGACCACCTGCATAGGGGTGCCACTGCACTCAGTGGCTGGACCATCTCACATCAATCATTAATCAAGAAAATTTGTCTACACATCAGTCTGTCGTTGGAGACAATTCCTCAATTGATGTTCCTTCTTCCCAGATGACTTGAGATTGTGTCAAGTTGACAAAAACAAACCAACACAATTGACTCCTTGTCAACTTGATACACAAATACTTGACTATTAAAACCATAACTTTTCTTGTCTATCTATAAGATCAAATTATTAAACACAATATAACTTTAAAAGTCTTATAGTTTTTAAAATGTTCAGACACCTTAAAAGTTCAAAGTCTCTCAACTGCAGGCCCCTGTAAAAATACAAAAATTAGTTATATTCTTTTTCCAAGAGGGGAGAACAAGGGAACAGTTACAATCAAATCAAAGCAAAATCAAAAACCCAACAGTGTAGATAGTCCAGTGTCTGACATCTGGGATTCACTCACAGTCCCTGGAGCACCCGAGGGCTTGAGCAGCTCCACTTATCTGGTTCTGTCATCCACAGCATCCACAGCTTGTCCTGTAGGCTCAGGGTGGCTCCATCCACACCTACTACTGTCCTTGGTGGCATCCTCGTGGCATCTTCAATATTCAGGATTCTCCCCTGAAACTGAGGCTTCACCTGCACTTCTCCTGATCTCTCTTGGGAGAGTCCAACTCTGCCACAGAATGTCAAAGTCAGCTCCCGTTCATGACCCCTTCACACCTGTAAAACCACTATGGGGTAGGCGACGCTAATCCATTATTTGCCACATTCTGCTGTCAGTTTGCTGCAGCCTTAGGTTTCCTCTAGACCACAGTGTTCTGCCTTTCTGATCCTGAGCAAATACTTCTAGAGGATGATGAGCTCTTATTAATCTCAGCTACCTCTTCAGCCTGAGCTGAGAAGAAATCATAGATCCTTAATTAAAAATACTGTAAACAACCTTGATAGAGTCTTTGAGGCACTCAACTTCTTTCTGAAATTTCACAAACTAGGCCTCCACTGTCTGTAGTTCTCTAAAAAGTCTTACCTTGTGAGTTCCCATTGGATAGCTTATTAAGCACAGCACACTTAACAGTTTTTCCAGCCCCAAATTCCAAATGCTTCACAATCTTTCCCCAAACAACATGGTCAAGTGTGTCACAACAATGCCCCACATTTCTGGTACCAGCTTCTGTCCTAGTTTACAGTTATAAGTTATATCCTGTCCTATATTTTGGTTATAAAGGAGAGGAAAGGCTTTATTTGGCTTATAGATTATAGACATCATTGAGGGAAATCAATGCAGGAACTCAAGGCAGGAACTGAAGCAGAGACCATGGAAGAATGCTGTTTTCTGGCTTGCTTTCCCTGGCTTGCTCAACCTGCTTTCTTATACCACCCAGGACCACCTTTCAAGGGGTGGTACTTCTCATAATGGGCTGGGTCTTGTCACATCAATCATTAATTAAGGAAATACCTCCTCAAACATGCCCACAGACCAATCTGATAGAGGCACTTTCTCAATTGAGGGTCCTTTTTCCCAGGTGACTCTAGTTTTTGTCCTGTTGACAACCTAACTAGCACTGTTAGTAAAAACGAGCATATAGAGTCTATTACTTTCTTATAATCCCTAAAAAATTTTAACTTGCTTATTTTAATTTCCATTAAGTTATAATCCTGGCCCTATTGCTGAAGACAACACTTACATATTTTATTGAACAAGGAGAAGTTGAGCTGGTGCCTAACTAGAGCCTTCACGCCATGGACTACCAGAGGAAAAAGGCAACTGTACTGGTTGGTTTTGTGAGTCAACTTGACCAAACTAGAGTCATTAGAGGAAGGAGCCTCAGTTGAAGAAATGCCTCCACGAGATCCATCTGTAAGGCATTTCCTCATTTAGTGAGCAATGGGGGAGGGCCCAGCCCATAGTGATCCCTTGGCTGTTGGTCCTGGATTCTATAAGAAAGTGGGGCTGAGCAAACCAAGGGAAGGAGGCAAGCCAGTAAGCAGCTCCCCTCTATGACCTCTGCATCAGCTCCTGCCTCCTAGATCCTGCCTTATTTGAGTTTCTGTCCTGACCTCCTTTAGTAATGAACAGCAATGCAGAAGTATAAGCAAAATAAACCCTTTCTTCTCCAACTTGCTTTTTGGTTATAGTGTTTCATTGCAGTAATAGAAACTCTAACTAAGACAGAAGTTGGTACCAGGGACTTGGGTATTATTGTGATAGGCCTGACCATGTTTTTTATTTTTTTCTTTTTAAGAAATTTGGACTTTGGTACTTTGGGTTTGGAAAGCAGTAGAATGCTTTAAGCTCTGCTTAATGGGCAATAATAGAAGCATGGAAGACAGAGGTGCTAAAAGTTGTTTGAACTGTTGGGGGCTCACTCAAGAGGTTTCAGAGGAGAAGAATTTTAGTATGTTGCCTACAGATCATTCTTGTGATATTTTGGTAAAGAAAAAGTTGCCTTTTGCCCTTGACCAGAGTCTGCTTGAGGCTAAAATGAAGAGTTTTGGATTAATTCCACTGACAGGAGAACTCTCAAAACAGCTTAGTATAGACTCTGTCGTGTGAATATTAATGGTAACTCGAACAAAAATTTATAATGAAAAGTAGCAAGCTGAGCAGGGTAAATTACAAAAAGTAAATTTTGAGAAGAAAAAGAGTACCAGGAAGTGGAATGGAGCTAAATCCTGTGTTCAAGGGGATAAATTGATTAAGAAACAGAATAAAGGGGATGGTGACCTCAGAACAAGAGCCCACCCAGTTAAGTTTCCAACTTGTAGAAAGAAACTACAGAAAAGTTTAGAGTCAGGTGTGATGGGGCACACTTTTAATCCCAGCACTGGAAAGGCAGAGGTTGCCAGATATCTGAGTCTGAGGCCAGCCTGGTCTACAGAGCAAGTTTCAGGACAGCCAAGCTTAGGTAGTGAAAGAGAGAAAGCTGGTGAAGATGTAATTGAGTGAGGGGGCCATGTCCCAGCCCCAGTAATTAGCAGAACTTGGAAGCTTTGGCCATGTGGTTCTGGCTTTAGAGTTAAGGATAGAAGGAAGGAGTTATGGAATAAAGCTACTGAAGCCAGGCATGTGTCAGGGGTGTCCCTGAATGGAGGCCTAGTAGAGAGGCCATTGCTTGAAGCTGTGAAGTTGAAGCCTGGATTGCCTTGGAGAACCCAAGATGTTAGAGATGCCAGAGTCATGGGATACCTGACGAGGAGAGCTGTTAACAGGGAGTGGAACCAGACCAAGAGAAAGAAGTGTGTTGCACTCAAACCAGAATGGAGTTGGAGAACTAAAGAATATTTTGACATCAGACACAGAGATGCAGAGTTTGGAGTTTGACCAGCTGGTTTTTGGTCTTACGTTTGTCCAGTATTTCCTCACTATTCTCCCTTCCCTGCATTTTGGAATGGTAATGTATATCCTGTGCCATTATATGTTGGAAGTATGTGATCTGCCTTTTGATTTTGATTTTTACAGGGGGATTACAGTTAAGAGACTGCCATGCATCTCTGAAGAGACTTTGGACTTTGAAACAAGTTTGAGACTGTTATAGACTATGGGAACTTTTAAAGTTGGACTGAATGCATTTTTTGCATTATGATATGGCTGTAAGCCTTTGGGGGCCAGGGAGTGGAATGTGGTGGTTTGAAAGAAAATGGCCCCCAAAGGGAGTGGCACTATTAGGAGGTGAGGCCTTGTTTGAGGAAGTGTGTACTGTGGGGGTGGGCTTTGAGGTCTCTGATGTTCTGTATGGCAAATGTGTTGCTAATAAAACACTGATTGGCCTGTGGCTAGGCAGGAAGTGTAGGCGGGACTAACAGAGAGAATAAAAAGAACAGGAAGGCAGAGGGAGGCTCTGCCAGCCAGCCGCCAGGACAAGCAGCATGTAAAGATGCCGGTAAGCCACGAGCCATGTGGCAAGGTATAGATTTATAGAAATGGAATAATTTAAGATATAAGAACAGTTAGCAAGAAGCCTGCCACGGCCATACAGTTTGTAAACAATATAAGTCTCTGTGTCTACTTGGTTGGGTCTGAGCGGCTGTGGGACTGGCAGGTGAAAGAGATTTATCCTGACCGTGGGCCAGGCAGGAAAACTCTAGCCACAGTCTCTTTTACTCAAGCTTCCCTCAGTGTGACAGTCAGTTGACTTCCTGTGGCCTGCAAGATGTAGCACTCTCAGCTCCAGCACCATATCTGCCTGCATGCTGCTGTGCTCCCTGTCATGATGATAATGGACTGAACCTCTGAAACTTTAAGTGAGCACCCCAATTAAATGTTTTCTTTATAAGAGTTGCCATGGTCATGGTGTCTCTTCACAGCAACAAAAACCCAAACTAAGATGCTGGGTTTTTTTTGTTCATTTGTTTTTCTGCTTGTTTCTAGATAGAGAGAAATAAAGGGTATGGAGTTAAGTGGGTGGGAAGGTGGGGAGAATCTGGATGTAGTTGAGGGAGGGAAAACCATAGCCAGAATGTATTGTATGAACATTTTTTCAATGGTTAAAAAAGTTATAGTACTATCTCAGGTGACAAGTCCTCAGTGGATTTTTCCTTCATTGTCTTCATAATTTTTCCACTGTGTGCCTTGAGTGGACTTCCTTCCCACTTGCTGTTCATGGGAGTTGACTTCTTGAAGAGCCCATAAGGGTGTACTTGCATACACTGGTGTCCTAGAATTATTGCTAGTACCCAGAAGTTAAGGGCTAATTTCTTAGACTGATATTCCCCACACACTGAGCATGCTACACTCTGAGTGCCATCACCTGAGGCACTTCACTCTCTCAGGAGGCTGCTGCTAATTTGATTTGGATGCTCAGGTGATGCTCAACTCTTCATTTGGGGTTCTTGGAGATCTTCCATTCTCTTTTTACTAGAACTTCGCCAGATTCAAGCTTGAAAGAATATCCCTGCTCCCATCCCTACTGCAATGTGTCTAGGCATTCAGAGTGGGAGAATTCAAAGCTTCTCACTTCACCATTCTGACAGAAGCTCACATTTACACACAGCATTCCTGTTGGCTTCTATTGTCAACAGTCCTTGGAAACTCTTGTTGTCAAGGCTACAATGACTTTATGTTGCCAAGCCAACAGTCATCTCTCCTGGCCTCTTGACAGCAGGGGCCTCATTTGCCTTCTAATTGCGCTCTTCCTTTTACATAAGTGGCACTACCTCTGGATATTCCATTTATTTCATTGGCTACACTCATCAGTTTCTTTTTCTCTTTTCAGACACTCTAAATGTTGCTGAATTAAAATGGAGTGATATGTACCAAACGCTAGCAAAATAACACAAATAAAGGCAGAAGGTCATCCGAGCTGACAAGAAATATCAGAAGAGACTACCAGAACCATGACTTTGCACTAGGCTGCAGTATTACAGGACAAATACTCCTATAAGAATATCTGCTCAACAGCTGTCTGTCCCTCCCAGATTGATGCCATCTTTGTTATTGATTTTTGCAGTCAAGGATAATTATTACAAAACAATCTAAACAACTCTCTTTGTCTGTCTTAGTGAAGGTTTCTATTGCTATGAAGAGACACCATGACCACAGCAACTCCTGAGATAGGAGACCTCAAAGCCTACCCCCTACTGTGGCACACTTCCTTCAACAAGGCTACACCTCCTGATAATGCCACTCCCTATGAGCTTATGGGGCCAATTACATTCAAATTACCACATTCCATTCCCTGGCCCCCATAAGCTTGTAACAATATCATAATGCAAAATGCATTTAGTCCAAGTTCAAGAGTCCTCATAGACTATCACAGTCTCAACAATGTTTGAAAGCCCAAATTTCCAAGTCTTTTCTGAGATTCACGCAATTTCTTAACTGTATTCCCCTATAAAATCAAAATAAAAAAGCCGATCACATACTTGCAACATATAATGGCACAGGATATACATTACCATTCCCAAACAAAGTGAAGGGAGCATGGTGAGAAAATACTGGACCAAAGCAAGATTGAAAACCAGCTGGGCAAACTCCAAACTCTGTGTCTCCATGTCTGATGTTAAAATTCTCTTCAGATCTCCAACTCCTTTCAGCTTTGTTGACTGCAACATACTTCTTTGTCTTGGGCTGTTTCCACTGTTAGCAGTTCTTCTTGGTAGGTATTTGGCATCTCTAACATCTTGAGGTCTCCGAGGGAATCCAGGCTTCAACTTCTCAGCTTCAAACAATGGCCTCTCTAGGCCTCCATTCAGGGACACCCCTGACATATGCCCAGTCTCAGCGGCTTTCCTTAGGGGCTCCCTGACTCTAAAACCAAAATCATGTGGCCAAAGCTGCCAAGTTCTGCTGCTTACTGGGGCTGAAACATGACCCCCTTGTTCAGTTACATCTTCACCAGCTTTCTGTTTTTGATTGTTACGTTTGCTACCTGTAGTGGTTTGAAAGAAAATGCCCCGCAAAGGGAGTGGCAATATTAAGAGTGTGGCCTCCTTGGAAGAAGTGTGTCTCCGTGGGGGTGGGCTTTGAGGTCTCTTTTGCTCAAGCTTCCCTCAGTGTGACTGTCAGTTGACTTCTGAGTCAAGTAGGGCTCAGCTCCAGCACTGTGTCTACCTGCATGCCGCCATGATCCCTGCCGTGATGATAATGGACTAAACTTCTGAAACTATAAGTGAGTCATCCCAACTAAATGCTTTCTTTATAAGAGTTGCAGTGGTCATGGTGTCTTTTCACAGAAATAAAAACCTAAACTAAGACACTACCTAAACTTGGCTGTCCTTGAACTTGCTCTATAGATCAGGCTGGCCTCAAACTCAGAGATCTGCCAACTTCTACCTTCCCAGTGCTGAGATTAAAGGTGTGCGCCACCATACCCAGCTGTAAGCTTTTCTTTAGTTCCTTTTCACAAATTGGAAACTTAGCTGGGTAGAATCTTGCCCTGAGATCACCACTCTCTTTATTCCATGTCTTAATTTGTTTACCTCCTTGAACACAGGACTTAGTTCCAGTCTACATTTTGGTGTTTCTTTTCTCCTTAAATCTTACATTTTGTAATTTACCCTGCTCAGCTTGCTCCTTTTCATTATAAATCTTCATTAGAGTTACCACTAATAACCACATTACAGATTCTATATTAGGCTGTTTTGAGATTTCCTTTGCCAATGGCATTAATCCCAAACTCTTCACTTTAGCCTCAGGCAAACTTTTTGGACAAGGGCAAAAAGCAGCCACATTCTTTACCAAAATATCACAAGAATGATCTCTGGGCCACATATTAATATTCTTCTCCTCTATAATCTCTTGAGCAAGGCCCTCACAGTTCATCAAATCACACTCAGCACTGTCTTCCATGATTTTACTGGTATGGCCCATAATTAAAGCATTCTAGTGCTTTCCTAACCCAAAGTACCAAAGTCCAAATTCCTCCCAATAAAAGCATGGTCAGGCCTATCACAGCAATACCCCAGT
>CABHPQ010176113.1:20346-56580 GCA_902168405.1 Peromyscus aztecus
TATACCAAGCTGGCTTTGGAGATGTGTAGAAGTTAAAACCTTCCTTTAAAAAAAAAAAGAAAAGGGGAAGTGCTGTGGGATGGTCTGTATGTCAAATGTGTTGCTCTGATTGGTCAACACTGAGTGCTGGGATTAAAGGTGTGCACCACCACCACCTCCACCACCACCACCACCACCACCGCCTGGTGAAACTCTTACAAAGGAAAACATTTAATGTGGTGGCTTACAGTTTCAGAGGTTTAGTCCATTATTATCATGGTGGGACGTGGCAGTGTCCAGGAAGACATGGTTCTTGAGAAGGAGCTAAGAGTCCTACATCTTGATCCACAGGAAACAAGAAGTGAACTGAGATACTGGGCATAGCTTGAGCATAGAAAACCTCAAAGCCCACCCCCACAGTGACACACTTCCTCCAACAAAGCCACACCTCCTGATAATGCCACTCCTTGTGAGCTTATGGGGACCAATTACATTCAGAGTACCACATTGTTTTATCTTTAAAACCCCTAATTTATTTTGGCTCCTTGGATATTTCTACATGTATTTCCATTACAAGATTCATTCTCAAATAAATGAATCATGTTAGGAGACTCCCTCATTTGTTACTTAGATTGACATCTGCTTGACCTAATGTCGGAGAGCCTCAGGATTCTTCTGTGGGACTTCTCTTCTCTTTCCCTGGTGATCTTACCCAGAATATTTGTTGATTACTGCCAAAATTACCTCTCCAATTTAGACTCTCTTAATATCCAAAATCATGTGATATTTTTCCTACTGAACTCTTCTCACAAGAAGGAACTCAAATTACATCCAAATTTAATGGGTCCAGAGGAGAACCTCACCCCTTCTCCCTTCAGGAGCCTGCTCTTACTTCTCCCCAGCCCTCATTATCTCAGGAAACAGCATGACCCTCCTTTGCTTGAGCTGAAACCCTAGGAATCATTCTTGGCTCATCTGTTCCTAGGGTCTTGTCTAAGGATTGTCAGTTTTCTCTCCAAGTTATCTCCTCATCTGTTCACCCCCACCCCCATCATTACAGCTACCTTCTTCCCTTAGCCCATCCACAACTCCTTTCTACCCACTCGATAGCATCCTACCTGGTCCGTCTGCTTCCAGCCATTTCCCACTACAATCCACAAAATATTGAGTTTTCCTTTTAAAATATAAATCAGGCTGCATTGTTCTACATTAAGTCTTCCCTATGGCTTCACATGGTATCTGAATACAATCCAAACACTTCATCTTCAATGAGCTCTTACAACATTTGAGTTTTGCCTCTGATATATCTCATGCTATGGTCCTTCCTGGCATGTTGACTTTGGCTATCTCATTGATACTCACTCTTGCCAGATTCATAGCCTTCCCTGAGGCTTCTGCTCTTCTTCACATGGCAGGCTCTGCTCATCTTTCTTCCAGTGTGCCCCCTGGCATAACTGATTATATAACTTCTTTGTCATTTCCCTCATGGGTCATCTCACAATATTAAAAAAAAGATTTTTTGGTTTATTATCTCCTTTCAGAATAACAAACAGGAACTTTAAAAATAATTAATGAACTTTTAAGAGTAATTTAGGTTCATAATAAAATTGAATAGAAAATACAGAAAGCTGTCATGTGTCACCCCTAACTACCTCCCCACTACTGACATCTGGCACCACAACGCTGCCTTTGTAGCAGTTCATGACCCAACACGGACACATCAGTGGGTGCACAGTTCACACACTTTATATCAGGACTCACTCTATGGGTTTGGATAAACATATAATGACATATATCCATTGTTACACATCACACATATAACAATTCACATTGCTTTAAAAAATCCTCCAAACATTGCCTATGTGTCCCCTTCTTCTCCCCAGTCCCTATGGATCTTTTCTGTTTCTCTTTACAGAGGCTAAAATAGGTGGAATCACACTCTATCCAGCTCTTTAAATTGGCTTTTTGTTTCCATTTAGTAATCCGCATGTCTGTTCATTCATGTCTTTTCATGGCTTGATAGCACATTCCCCTTTAGAACTGAGTGATATTCCAATGCTTGGATATACCACAGTCAAGTCTACTTTGGTTTGCTTCCAAGACTTGGCAATAGACAAAGCTTCTGTAAACATTTGTGTGTGTGTGTGTATATATAAGATTTTGAATAATTTAAGCAAGTACCAAAGATTATGATTGAATATTTAGAGTATGTTTAGTTTTATGAGTAACTGTCACATTTTTTTTCTCAAAGTAACTATCCCAATTAGAATGAAAAATCCCAGCTATCCACATCCTTGCAAGTATTTGGTGATGACTATGTTTTGAATTTGGACCATTTTATTTTTGTATTATAGTGTTTCATTTTTGTTTTAAGTTGTAATTCCTAATGGCATATATTGCTGAACATCCCTGCACAGTTTCTGTTTGTGTATGTTCTGTGATATTTGGGTCTTTTTATCCTTTTTTATAATTATTATACAAAATAATGGATTTCATTTTGCTGTTTCCATTCATGTATACCATTGCATTTGGCTCATATTCATCCCTGAGTGTTCAGGTCTTTTCCTTTTTTTTTTAATTCTCTTATCGTTAAGTTTTGAGTATATTTTTGTTAATAGCCCTTATCAAAGTGTCTTTTGCAAATATTTTCTTGCAGTCTGTGACTTCTCATTATCATGACATTATCTCTCACAGAGAAGGATTTTTTAATTTTAATGAAGTCCAGTTCTGTATTATTTATTTCATAAACCATGGCTTTGGTGTATCTAAAAGGTCATCACCATACCTAAGGTTTTTTGGTTTTCTTGTTATGATCCATTTTGAGTTATTTTTTGTTGAAGCTCTAAGGTGTGTCTAGAGTCATGTTTTGCATATGGATGTCCAGTTTTTCTGACACTATTTTCAAAAGGTTGCCTTTATTTCATGATTTGCATTTGCTCCTTGGTCTCAGTCACTTGAATAGATGCATTCGGGTCTGTTTCTGGTCTCTCTGTGCTGTTTCAATTGCCCGTTCATCCCTACTGTCTTCATTATCTGTTGCTTATAGTATCCTTTGAGTTTGAGTAATGTCAGGCTTCCGACTTTGTTCACCGTGTAGTAGGCGCTTCTGGATCTTTTACCACTCTACCCAAACTTTAGAATCTGTTTGTTGATTATAAATCCTCAACCAATTCACACTTTTTTATGTCTTCAAGTTGTATTTTATTTGACTTATTACATGCTCTGTTCATTTTGGCTGAAAGGCAGGTCTGATAGACTGGGTTAAAAGCTTGCAGCAAGTAGAACTTTGGTAGTGTGCTGGTGAGGGGAAGCTTTCTGCAGTCTCATAATTAGGCTTTGGTCTCTTGGGGAATCTGTGCCTTTGGAATGGGCATCTTAGGATTTTCTGCATTGAGTGGGGTTGGATGGTTAGACAGAGCTGAGCTTGGGAATTTTTTCTCTTCTCTATAAAGGTTAGGCTTTGATAACCTACAAGCAGTCTAGAATCTGGTAATATCTTGATATCTTTTCCATTGAGGGCAGATCTTGGCATATTTCAAAATTGTTAATTTTTCCTTCTCCTTGCTGGAAGAATGCAGGATATGTCCACTGACCATCTCAGTGAAGACCTGGGGATCCCTGACACCGGACTCCACTCCGTGGTGCTTGTAACTCAGCCCCAGGCCTCTCAAGCCTCCAGCCACCAACCTGGACAGTTCAGGCTTCCCATTTGGCTGCTTCCCCTGGAGGTTTCAGTTTGCCAGTGTCTGGTTTCTGCTCACACAAGCTGCAGTTCTCTGAGTTTTCCTGTCCATCTCTCTAGTTTTGGGGGATGGCTTGCTTGGAGACCTCATTTCTCTGATGAGCTGAGAAGAGATATTGAAGTTGTTTCTTTTGACACTCTTAGCTTCCTGTTAGGAAAGAGTCATGACTCCGAGCTCCTCATGTGTTCCACCCAGTCTCCAGGTATATCTTATTGGTCTTTCTGTGGGAACAAACCTGTCATCTTGCCTGGGAGGGCTACCCTTCTGCCTTGCCTTGCGGTGACCAGGAGCCATTGCTCTCCTCTCTGCTGGACTGGCTGCTCTTTTTGAGACTGTCTCTGCCAATAGTGTGTGGGGCTTAGGGGGAGCAGGAAAGGCCTGGGAAGGAAGGGACTTCCTTTTCAATTCTTGTTGCTTCTATCCTGCAGAGTCTTCCTGAGGACCTGCAATATTTCTTGCTGTTTGTGAACCTCCCTGGTTTTGGTTTCTTGTAGACTCCTTAGGCTGCAGATTTAGTGAAGACAGGAATTATGGGAAACCATAGCAAAACCTTTTCTTCTTATAATGACAATGACCCCCAGTAAAAACCTACCATTTGTTGAGTGCCTATTTAGTGGTGTTTATTTTTCAAAATATCATCTGACTTAATAGCAAGATAATTACTACATGAAGAAAAAAACTCATGAGGAAGAAAAAAGTGATTACCTCAAGGTTTGTATTTTGTATTAAGTGGAGGAGCTGGATTTGTTTTTTGGTTTTTTGAGACAGGGTTTTTCTGTGTAACATCCCTGGCTGTCCTGGAACTTGCTTTGTAGACCAGGCTGACCTCGAACTCACAGAGATCTGCCTGCCTCTGCCTCCCAAGTGCTGGGATTAAAGGCATGCACCACCACTGCCCAGCTTGGATTTTTTTTTTAACATTTATTTTTATTTGTGTGTTTGTGTAGGGTAGGGTCGGGGGAGGTATGTGTACATGTGAGTACCAGAGGAAGCCAGAACAGGGCATTGGATCCCCAGTGAGCCACACAGCATCGGTACTGGAACAGAGAGAACTTTAGCCTCTGCAAGAGCAGCAGGTTTTCTTAATCACTGAGCTGTTTCTCTAGCCCTGAAGAGCTGGATTTTAATCTCAGGTCTGAAGAGGATATATATCCTATATAACACTACAGACATAGGGAGTCACACAGAGATCAAACATCACAAGAATTTCTAGAACATTTTCCAGTTTGATATTTTTCAAGGGTGGTGAATTTTGTTCTAGAGAACATAGAGTTACCGTGTGAGAAGGAATGCGTTCCTCAAGGTGAAGCCTTGTTGTTGGGGGTGGAGTGTTGAGACGGGTTCAGGTTCCATATGTGGCATTAGTTTCTGGTGCATAATCCGGAGACCTATCGGCCCTTTGGACTCCCCATTTGCTTCATCACATATAACCTGTTCTAAAAATGAGGACTGGCATGTTGACATTCCCAGTATTCACTACGCCTTGAAAACATCATTTCAAACGATTCTCACATTTTAAGTTATTCTCGGTTAAATCTATGCACCATCCTGCTTTGTGCTTTTGTATCTTATTTGGGGGGAAATCTGGTTTGGCTTTCTTCAGGAGGTAGAGATGATGATCTAAGCAGCTCTTTGGCTTTGTGTTATAGATTCATAAACCCCCGGAGGCAAGAAAGCTTAAGACTGGGAGATGCATTTCATTACCGACTGTGGGGTTTTTTGAGAGACATGATGAAGAACGTATCTCCATAGAGTTACAAGGGAACATTTCATTCCAAGATAGCGTTTGCTATATTAAATTGTGCCAATAGATGGAGAAGTTGTTCCATAGAAATCAGAAAGCCTGGCTCCTTCTCTGAGGAATAAAGAAATTTAGGTTTCTGGCAAGTTGAAATGAATTTCCTTAATAAAAATGGGAAGAAGAAAAACTAGGTTACTTATAAATTTTAACAAGAAGTAGTATTAACTAGGGACAAGAATTTCACTAATTTCAATTAAGTGTACACGAAACTCTTATTGCTTATACTGTTTTTGAAATTTGGCCATTCTCCTTTTAACTATGTGTGCACGTATGTATATATGCATGTATACCTGGCCTTAAACAAAAAGGATATAAAATAATGTGCATAATTTTATACTAGAGCCAGGCAGTAGGGGCATACAACTTTAATCCCAGCACTTAGAAGGCAGAGGCAGGTAGATCTCAATGAGTTCAAGGTCGGCCTGGTCTAAAGAGCAAGTTCCAGGACAGTCAAGGTTACACAGAGAAACCTTGTCTCAAAGAACCACCCCCCCAAAAAATTATACTAAAATAAAGATAAAATACAACCAAATAACTAAGTTGAGAAAAAAACGTTGGGCAACAAATATATCCTGGAACTTCCTGAAAGTCAGTGGGCGAATCAGCATCATTTGTACAGCCCCATGTCTGTAACATAAAGACAAGCAGTGGTACCCTGGTATACTAAGACTGGAAATTATATCCCTTAGAATCATGAAGAAGATATTGGGTGTAACATAACGAACAAGGTCCTTCTACATGCTTACACTTTTCTCATGACTGACTCCTACAGTTTTAGCTGGTGTGAACCCCACAGTGTTGTTCATTAAAGGGGGTCAATTAGAGGGACAGGTGAACACCATGTACCCCAAACACTTTCTTTAAGAGGTAGACATGATGATCTAAGCAGCTCCTTGGCTTGTGTAGTTATTGTGATTCTGTAGTTTAATTGATATAAACAATTTGGAATTCATCAACTTTTGATAAACATTCTCCACCCACCCCTACATAGGTGTGTGTTCATGTACATACATGTATGTACATATGTGTGGAGGCTAGGTGCATTATGTATCTTCCTTAATCACTTCTGCACCTATTATTTTTAAAGATAGGCTCTCTCCCTGAACTTGGAGCCTATTGATTGGCTAGACTGGCCAGCAAGACCCAGGATTCTCCTGTCTCCACCTCCCCAGTGCTGAGATTACAGGAATGTGCCATACCAAAATTTCTGTATGTGTGATAGGGGTCCAAATTCAGGTCCTCAGGTTGTGTGGCAATATATTATTATTATTATTATTATTATTATTATTATTATTATTATTATTATTGTTGTTGTTGTTATTATTATTCCAACCAAATCATCTCCATAGCCTTTGATATTTTTTCTTTAACTGAGGTTTTGGTAAGGACAGAGGGATGCTATGAAGACTGAAGAACATGTCACCTGGCAACATTTAGCCTTGAACCTGTATCAATAAAAGCCATCCATGCTCACTCTGAACTATCAACACCTTCAGCCAAATGACACAGGGGGGCTGCTGGGGTTGACCCAAGTTGACATCTGTGTATCATCTGCAAGGCACACGGGTGCCTTTTTCAAAAGTCATTTAAGTAGCTCACCTTGTCATTCCCTTCTCACTCCAGCCTTGTGTTTGCTCTTTCACTCTGTTCCAAACCTCCAAAGCGTCGACATCCTGTGGTATGTGCAGTCTCTCTCTTGCCGTCTTGCTTGGTTCTCCACTGTCTCCAGAGCTCCAGAGAGCATGGCTTCTCTGGACCGTGAAGCATAAGCCAGGTCTTACTGTCCCAAGCCTTTACAGACCACTACTGTGACAAGCATACATTGCTTTCTGCACAGTGTTTGGGGCTGGAAGCTGACCTGAGAAAGTTTTTCCAGCCACTGGGTTTATGCACACCTAAACTTTCTGCCTTCAAACACAGAACCATTGAAAACCAGGCAAGACATGATTGGACACTACTAAGTCCATCTGCTCAACCCCACACACAAAGGTCCCTCCTCCTCCAGACTTCCTCTCGACTCCACTGTATCCATTCCAACACAAGAAAGAATATCTCAAACATTTTGTAGTCTATCACCTGAGGATATGCCAACAGGGTGTATTTTGGCCTATATTTCTGCATGCTGGTTGAAAAAAAAAATATGCCCCGAATTCTGTTTTGTTTCCATTAACCTTTCTCTGAGAAATTACTGACCCTGAATATTGGAGCTGCAAATGGATTCTTTTAACAAGTACCCTGTCAGGAGGCAACCTCTGTGTGTTATGGGCTTTTAGCCTGCAAATGCTTTTCCTCCATTCATCCGATCCCCTAAGAAGGATTTATTTGAGTGACTTTTCATGTATAAGGGTTTTAGAAAGATCTCTATCTCTGCTGTTTTAAGAGACCCACATTTGGAAAAATTTACAGTTCCCCTATTTTTAGGGCTGGTGCTGGCTGTTTAAGATGTTGCCTCTTACTCTGACCTGTTTGAGATCTTCCCAAATCAACGACTCTTTTGATTTCTCTCCAGGCTTTGCCTTTACCCAGTGTGTGCTCAGACTTGAGTGAGATATTTGCATCCTGGAATAGTTTGCCGATTGCTGTCATCCTTGAGAATACCATCTGAAACTCTTCGCTAGCTCAGGGCAAGCAGAGTTGTCACAGTCTTGAGTCAGAGGCTGTGAGAAGAGGGGGAGCCACGATGTCGGCTTGATGCTAGATTTCACCAGAATACTGATGTCTGTGTTGCTGTTGGTGCACAGGTCTGGGTGGGAGACAACTCCTGGAGACCAAACCTTGCGGGCAGCCCATAGCATGTAGCCTTGACTCATTCACCATTTTCAGGTGATGTTGCCAATCACCCAGGGCTGGGAAGCACCAAGCCCCAGCCAGTCTCACAGGGGCTATCTGGCCCTCTTATTAGTTTCTCTTGTGGTAAAAATAAAGATTTTTTTTCAAAAGCTCACTATAAATAATGCTCTGTTCTTGTCTACTAGTGTATTAGGCAGGGTTCTCCAAAGAGACAGAATATGCACATAGATGTATGAGAGGGGTTATGAGGGGAATTGGTTCCCACAATTTGGCAGGTGCTAAGTCCCACCACAGATTATCTGCATGCTGGAGACCCTGTGGTGTGGTAGTATGGCTCAGTCCAAGTCTCCAGACCTCAGAACCAGGGAGGCTGATAAAACTCAGTGTGAGGCCGAAAGCCTGAGGACCCAGTCAGAGGTCACAGTCCCGCAATCTGTAGCTTGAAGTCCAAGGCAGGAAGAGCCTATGTATACTAGCTCTCAGGATGGATAGGAGGAGGACTAGCTCAGTTTTGCATTTATTCTGTCTACAGGCCCAGATTTCTGGATGGTTCCCACACACATTGAAGACAGGTCTTACCTCCCTAGCCCACACAAACTCACATGCTAACCTTCTCTGAAAATGCCCTCACATACCCCAAATCCTGCTTCCCCATGTTTTTTAGGAATTCCTATTCCAGTCAAGTTGTCAGCTAGAATTAACAATCAGTATTAGTGACTACATTTTGAAAATCATTGGAATTTTAGATTTACATCTCTCTGTGTGTCTAAAATTAGGGGTCAGCCAAGATACAGAAAGACAGAAGAAAAGACATTGGGAATGCAATAAACTGAAAAGGAGCCCCCAAAGCCTTGCCGGAGAGTCACCCTAGAAGAAAAAAGGAATTGCATTTTGGTCCCCCAAATCTCTCACTCTCTAAATTACCAATAGTGTCCTAACCCCTAAACTTCGATTGTAACAAGTGAAATGAGGCAGCCTTATTTCTAGGTAGCAGGTTGGATTGCCATGGAGTCTCTCTGGAATACCTGGGCCTTTGCTAAAAGCTAAGCAGAGCTGATACCAGATGGTGCCTGTAGGGCACATTGCAGTCTCTTCACACACGTTATTTATATTTGCATTTGTGGAGTATAAACCATGTGGTGAAACTAAACACTGCCCAAGAGGCCCTATGAAAGACCTTTGAGCACAACAACATCATCTTGGTTTCTGTTACCCTGGGATAAATGAGAGCCAGGAGTCATGGCGGAAGAATGTGGACAGATTGGAAGTCAGGAAGATGGCTCTAACTTGGTTGGAGGCATGCGTGCTTGTGTGTGTCAGCAATAGCTAGCAGATTCTTCCAGATGGGATGGTTTTTCACCATCCCCTCATTATACAGAGTGGGATTTAGTTGCCAGTTTGGGTATCATTGGCTTTTCTATGTGCCAGGAATAACTTCTAATGAGTATGTTAGATCAAGGGAAAAAGAGGACCTATTATACCCACGTGGTACCTACTGAAAATGAAGCTGAGAAATGGTTCATGATTGGAGGAGACTGGGGTGGAGGGGACTGAGGTGTAGTGGATAAAGGGAGTTGAAGAAAAAAGAACAAACAGTCTGTTACAGAGACAAGCAGAAATGAAGAACAGACTGGGAGAGAAGAGAAATGGGAAGAAAAGAGGGTCAAAATTCAGGAAAGAAACCAAACACTGGCAATTAAAGACAAAATGTAGCTAACGTGATTTCTGGTCCTTATAAAACTCAGAGAGTGGCTGTGCCTTGTCAGTTATATGTCCCACAGTCCCGTGAACCCGACCTGGGTCCAACACTGGGTAGGGCAGCAGGGTAACAGCACAGCAAGAAGTGGTGGTTAGGTGTACCTGCCCTGCCCTTGCAGAGGGAGCCTTACAAGTGCCCCACCCCCACCCCAGGGCTGCTCTCTCAGTGTCTAGGCTGGGGCTGGTTTGTTCTGTTTGCTTGGAGGGAGGGCAGTGAACAGAAAGATAAGGAGGGGAGAAGCAGAAGATGAGCATCCATCCCCCTATATCTCTATCTCTCCATTTATAAAATGGTAAAATCTAATAGTGGATCTATGAGTAATAAATCTAATAACCCAAACAGTTCTCGTGGGGAGCTGGTGAGATGATTCAGCAGGTAATTGCTGCCAAGCCTGATGACCTGAGTTTGATCCTGGATCCCACATGGTGAAAGGAGAAAATTGACTCTTGAAAGATGTTTCTCCATCTTCCACACATGCACTAGGGTATGTATACATCCATACACACTACACACACAGTACAACTACCTACCTACCTACCTACCTACTTAACTAACTAACTAACTAACTAACTAACTAACTAACTAACTAACTAAGTCTTTGTGATGATTAAGGGAGTAATATAGCAAGGATCTACTCAAAAAATGTTATTTTTGTATTTACAAAGTGCACACAATATCAACTCAGAACAGCTTTAATAATTAAACTGCCAGTTAAAAAACAGTACTCAGAACTTGAAATACACACACACATACACTGTACTTCCTGAGAGAGAGGGGTGGAGAGGGAGAGAGGTAACTGCTTTGGGAGAATAGATTTTCCTTTTCTCTTGTGCTCGACTATATTTCTACAGAGAGCCTAAATTATCTTTTGAAATAAGACATGTTACTCTTTATAAAGCTGAATTAGTCCTAACAAGGTCCATTATGATCCCTACTTTTCATAGCTTCCCAAGTGTGAATTCAATAGGGACTAACATTAGTCCTTTCCCCACTGTCCCCAAGTAAATTCATGCCAGGTGGGAGCGCTGGTGGCCACCCACTGGTGTCTTTCTGCTCAGAGAGAGAAGCACACTTACATTCTTGGCAAGAGCTAAGCAAGTTACTCTACCCTAGATTTCTCACCTGTGCTTTAAGAATGGGACCTGATGTTTGTAACAAAAGACTTTCTCACAACTGTGCTGAATAAAGAAGCTGAGGATTGCAGGCGGCCTTGGCTCCCACACGACTTCCCGAGATCTGAAATTGGAAGCCCTGTTATTTGGAAGGCTGTCTCTTTGAGCGTGCTTTTTAAGTCTGTAGGCATGACCACAACATTTTGGCTTTTAGCAGAGATGCTCTTCTGAGGGGGGCTCAGTGGAGCAGCTGCTTTAGATTGCAAAGTGTCACTCTCCAACTGAGTGTGCATATGAAGCACCCGGGGTGGGGTGGTAGCTGAGAGTACCCAAATGCAAGTATTTGTCAGCCAGTGCTGCTTTCTCCAGGTTTGGCTTGGAAACGGGAGGTGTCATGGGGTGCTTGCAACACCTCCCTGCCAGAATCCATACTCATCAGTACTGCGATGTAGTGGGATCAGGGTGGGATTTGGTGGAGATAATACTTTTGGTGATCAGAGATGAGGGCAGAGTTTGAGAAGGAAAAAGATGGTGGCATTGGTATCCATTGAGGTCTTCCGTACAGGTGGGAACTACTGATAGAACTATCAGACATTTGTGTAGTAACCACCTCTACATCAACTTAAGCACTGCTTCCTATTGATCCTATTGATCTGCTTTGGCACCTCTTGATTTTGGGCAAAGGTTCAGCCTTGCCCGTGTTGCCAGAGGCTGTGTGTGTAATAGAGGCATCACATGCCGTGACAAGCCTGTAGAAAAAGGAGTCTTTGCTGATACAGATCAAACAGGAGCATTTCCATTGAAAAGTGCAACACTGGTTATCTTCCTGCATCCCAGTAGGAACTTGGCAGCCCAGAGTCACACTCAGCAGCTGTCCAGGTATGTTGACACCCAGTGATGCTGACGGATGTGGAACCTCAGGCCCCATAACAGGCCCGCTCTTAGGTGGAGATGCAAGCAGGGAGCCTAGGATTGGAGCTGCAGAGCCTGAGTGCTGGCTCCCTGGGTTGTTCGAGCCTCGGGCATGACTCTGATCCTGTGTCAGCCACTGACAACTGAAAGCTGAAGCAGGGATTAGTCATGCCCTTTCTTCATTCTTCTTCTGGCTATTGTCAGCTCCTCCTGAGGAGCCTAGAAGGCAGAAGGCAGGAGAGGGAGAGGAAAGTCAGGCAGCTGCTTCTTCTGTTGGCAACTCTATTAAAATGTATCATGGGGGTGGGAAACAAGTGGTAGGAATAAAAATTGTATCATCTCCTTACCTTTGTTTTCTCTGTGACTTATCGCTGAGGCCCAACGACGCTCCTTCCATACACAATGGACAGAGTCTACGACCCTGGGTTAAATACTTAGTGAGGAGATTTTGTGTTCATCTTAGTGTGTGTGTGTGTATGTGTGTGTGTGTCCATCTATCTTTTTGTCTAACTGGACTGGCAAGCAGTTTGGTACTCAAGCCTTTTGCTCTTCAAATGTGCTTGGGGTGGGGTGGGGACTGGCTGACAGGTAAGTGTGTATAGAACATTCACGGCATGTCTCCCTCTTGTGCACCAAACATGGAACAGCCACTCACCTTACCGAAAGTGCATCTCTGCCTTCATGGATTTAATTTAATCAGGGCTACAGAAAATTAAGCAGACCGTGAGTGTCTAGTGTAGTAAGCGCTCTGACAAGGGAAATCTTTGGTGCTTTGTAGCTTGTTGCGAGGCCCTTGAGAATGACAAGGACCATATTCTGGAGGAAATGTTTGCAAATTGTTGTAGTTAATCTCGATTGTGGACTTGACTTTCGAGTCACCATGAAAACAAGTCTCTGGGTCTTTCTGTGAAGAGATTTCTGCATTAGGTTGATGGAGATGGGAGGCTCACCCTTAATGTGGGCAGGACCATTCCATGGGCTGGGGTCCTGAACTAAGAAAAGGAGGGACCTGAGCAGTGGCCTCCACAGCTCTTCTTCCTGACTGTGGCCCCAATGGGACCAGCATTCTCCTTCATCTGCTAACATGCTTTCCCCACTGTCATGGACTGTCCCCTCAAACTGTGAGCCAAAACAAGTCCTTCTTCCCTTAAGCTGCTTCCGGTCAGGTGATCTGTGAGAGCATGAGGAAAGGAAGTAACACACTTTCTATCGGGAGTGTGGAAACAAGGAGAAAGGGTGGGGGGCGATGAGTGTTCTGAGCAGAGGACCACTTGAGCCACACTTGGGAATTCCCTTCTACAGTGAGAGAAGAGTTAAAAAGTCATAGACAAGATTTTGCTTTATAAGTATGATTTGAAAGATGGTTATTAATAGCTTTTTGCATATTCTTCTTCCTCATATAAAATTGAATAGAGAATATCTCTTCTGGTTGTTCCCTTCATACCTTTTAAATTTCTCTTTATGATCACTACACACTGGAAAAATAACAATGGTCTAATTATTATTCATCTGACAAATATTTTAGTTCCATTCATGTCAACATATTTAAAACCTTTATATACTAATGTGTAGAAAGTTTGTATTAACCTATTTCACACTAAGAGAGAATTCTTGTCTGCATGCCTACCTTATGGTAGGTGCTGGCATTACAAAGACAGATAAGTGGAACCTCTGCCTTTAGGATCTGGCAAGAATTACATGTCAGGCCTGTGTTAGAAATGGAGGTGGTGTGTGTGTGTGTGTGTGTGTGTGTGTGTGTGTGTGTGTGTGTGTTTCCTGCATGAAGGTTTTGGGCAGCTGCTATCCATGACATT
Organism: Peromyscus aztecus; assembly: GCA_902168405.1. NCBI lineage: Eukaryota > Metazoa > Chordata > Mammalia > Rodentia > Cricetidae > Peromyscus > Peromyscus aztecus. Next base: position 34,257 of record CABHPQ010176113.1, read on the forward strand.
GAAAGAGAATATGACCTTGATTCAGAATTTGTGGGTTTGGAGAAAGAACACTTGGCTAATATTATTATCTGTGAAAGAAAAGGGACTTGTACATAAGACGACACTAACATTGACAAACAATTAATAGGACCAAGTCTCTTTAACAAGGGGCACATAAAATCGACAGATTAATTAGAAAGAAGACTTACCTTCTCACGAGACCCTGCCTCGCAAATAGAACCGATCTTGTTCTACATACTGTTAAGACTTTACTGTGCCAGCTCTTCTCTATGGGATTCTTAGGATAACTCACGCTGGTTTTTAGGCTACAAACCACCTGTCCACATTGTACAAAAAGACAAATTAACAGTGACATAAATCTAATGGGTTGTTTATTTCAGAAGTAGTGAAAGCTAGAAAACCATGGCAACTAATGTAGTCAGAGATATGCGAAAGTGACTTATACTCTTGGCAAAAATGTGTTTTTAAGAAAGTGTGAAAAATACTGAAACAGTCACTAACAGTTCTAGGCAATTTAACTTTTTCTTTTTCATGCATGTGGAGGAGTATTTGTGATTTTTCAATAACACCTCTAGTTAGACTTCTAAGTTCAGCGGAGGATGCCTGGTCAGAAGCCCAAGGATGGGGCTAAGGAATTGACTCACTGGGTAAAGGGCTTGCTGCACAAGCATTGGGACCTGAGTTTGAGTCCTAGCGCCTATGAAGAGATGCAGGTGTGGTGATGCATGCCTATAATCCAGAACCAGGGAGATGGAGACAGGAGGATCTCTGGGGCTTGCTGGTCAGCTAGTCTACCCAAACAGCCAGCTGCAGGGTCAGAAAATATGATGGAGAGTGATTTAGAAAGACACCTGACCTGAAAGACATGGCCTCCATATGCATGAACACATGCGTGCACACCCCCAACATTTGCTTACATATAGACCACACATTCCAGCATGTGCATGCATACACACTGTTACCGCTTTGAAAGAGAACAGCTCCCATAAGCTTAAATTTTTGAATATTTGGTTCTCAGTTGGTGGAATTGTTTGGGAAGGATTGGTGGTGTGGCCTTGTGGGAGGTATATCAATGGGGGTGGACTTTGAGGTTTCAAAAGTCTCATGCCATTCCCAGTCAGTGCTTTCTCTCTGATTCCTGCGTATGGATCAAGATGTGAGTTCCCGGCTGTTACTGCTGCCGTGCCTTTGACTCACTATCATGGATTGTAACCCTCTGAAACTTTAAGCCCAGTTAAACACTTGCATTTATAAGTTGTCTTGGTCATGGCATTTTGTCACTGCAATAGAAACGTAACGAAGACATACACCATATACCCAACATATACATTCATATATATCACATAGACTTCTCCTACATGAACTTGTATGTGCATATATTTGCCCACATCCAGGTATACATGACCAAGAATATGTTTTATTGTGGAAAGAGTGGTAATGAAAACATCCCAAGAACCTGCAAAGAACTCAGTGTGTACTGTGTGTCGTCAGCTCCAGTCCCCTCCTTGAGAAAGCTCTCTCTTGAGACCTACGTGGATGCTATTTGGTCACAGGAAAAATTACTGTGTCTGTTCCCTTATTTGCAAAATCCTCACTGTTAAGGCTGAGTTTGTGGATGGCAGAACTGCTGTGCTGTTGATAGACTGTTTTTAGTTGTATTATAACTCAGTGGATGCTTAATCAAGCAAAGCAACATCCATCCATACATACATACATACATACATACATACGTACATACATACATACATATATACATCCAATAAATAGTGGTACCAAATTTCTGCTTCAAAACAACTGGAGAAATAGAATGTACTACATGGAATTAGCTTGCTGTCTGGTAATTGCTGCTGGACTATATCAAAGGTTATCCAATCAAAGGCAAGGGGAAGGGCTGACCTGCCTCCTCCTAATTTCCCAACTTTAATTCACTTCTGGGATAAGGTGTGTGTCTTCAGAAGGTCTTATTTAAAATATGGCCAACTTCTTCGGTGGAAGCAAACTAATTCTTTAGATAATGAACTTCCATCCTGAAGTAGGGTGAGCACATGTTCAGTTCTCAGAAGAACCCAAGGGTATTTTGCAGAATATAGTACATTGTGATAGGAGGAGTTGGGAAGGCCTGGGGATTTGAGGATTGTTCCAGGTAGCTCTGGAACCCTGTGACGGAGTGGGACAAATGAAGGCATTAGTCCCCACAGTGGAAGACTAACTCTACCACAACACTTGGTTTCTAGGCTCCACTGAGGGGCAGAATGGCTTCAGTTTATACAGTGGAGCAAAAAATTATCCCAAAATTCATTGGCTTGAAATAGTGACAAGATTTATTTCGAATGTGGACAGATTAAGTAGGGCATGAGGAACCCTTGCAGCTCATGTGACTACTGACTTACTGCCACTATGGATTAGTTTGCACTTTCTAGAATTCACTATAAAGGGAATCCTATAGCCATTACTGCTTATGCCTGGTTCCTTTCGCATAATATAATTATCTCCATATTGCTGTGTGTATTGAACACCCGTCCTTTCTATTACTGAATAGCTTACCATTGCATGGATATATCCCACTTGTTTATCTCTTTATCCCTTGATAAGCCTTTGGGTTATTACAAATAAAGCTGCAATGAAAAAAATGCTATAAAAGTATTTGTGTATGTTTTTATTTTGGGGGAAGAATAACAGGCTGTGTTAGGCACATTCTTACCTTTTAAAGATGTTCTTAAACTGTCTTCTAGATTCGTTAGTATCTTCTAGTGTTATATATTTAAAAGTATCGTCAAGTACATATTATCTTTGTTTCCACTTCTACTCAGATGTTTTTCTCAGCCTATCTGGCAGATAGAGAACTTAGGATGTTGTTATTACGGCACAGTCCAAGTCCAAAGGTCTCAAAACTAGTGTGTGTGTGTGTGTGTGTGTGTGTGTGTGTGTGTGTGTTGGAACTCTACGTCTGAGGCAAAGGCTTCAGGACTCAGAGAGCTTCTGACAGAAGCTTCCAGGTCAAAAGGCTGAAGAGCTTGGAGTTTCAATGTTTAAGAGTGGGAGAATAAAAGTATCTTGGTCTGGGAGACCAAGAAAGGAAGAGAGAAAGATGGTTGGCAGTCGTGGGAATGCGGGTGGGGAGATATTGGTCTGTTCCATACAGAGAATGATCTACGGTAGCTGTGCTTCAGTTTTGAATTAGTTTATTAAGCACATTGCAAGCGAAGTGAACGAACAAACAGCAACAACAGAAGCCCCAGATACAAAACATCATCAACTAGGCTGCTTGCAACATCCAGGAGAGACTACTGTAGTAGCCCAACAGAGGGCGCTAACAAAAGGCAATGTCAGCCAATCATCTGCTTACAAACTTTAGTTGAGACTGACTCGGGAAGCCCCATTGAAGCAGCCAGCTGGAGCTCTGATTAAGAGTCTCAGGTACAGCAGTGTTCCCTCTGGTGAGGCTCCCAAGTAAAGGAAGAGCACATAGTCAAAAGGATGCTTACAGTTATCCAGCAGAAATGCCTGGGGGAAACCTTGAAACCCTCCCGCTGGAGTTTCTGCTGGAGTTCCAGGCAGAACAGAGCATTCTTTCTGGATGAGCTTCTGCCTTCGCTTCCCCATGATTGGAAATAGCTCATCTTTTTGCTATTCCCAAGGATACAATGTTTTTACTCTTGGGTTGTGTCTTAGTTTGCTTCCTATTGTGAAAACCACTCCCAAAAGCAATTTAGGAAGGAACAGGCTTTGTTAAACATCGAGACATGTCAGGGTAGGAACTCAAGCAGAAGCAGCGGCAGGAAGCGCACAGGAGTGCTGCTTACTGGCTTGCTCCTCACGGCTTGCTCAGCTTGCTTTTTTATACAACCCAGGACCACTAGCACCGGGTGGCACTAATGACGGTGGGCTGGACCCTCCCACATCACTCATTAATGAAAAAATGCCTCCACAAGCATTCCCTTGGGCCACTCTGATGGAAGCAATTCCTCAGTCGAGGTTTCCTTTCCCCAAGTGACTCTAGTTCGTGTCAAGTTGACAAATACCAGCACAGGCTGTTTTTGCTCTTCTGTTCTTCTCTCTCCACATTACAGAGCATCAGGGTGTTGCTGAAATTCCTTCTGAGGTGGGGGAATAAAGCAATGTCTGCCCCTCATTCTGAGGTTCCAGTGACAAATGGAGGCACTGATTCCATCAAAGTTCATTCTGGAGTACCAATGAGTTAATTGGGTTTCCTTACAGAGCCTAAGTGAAAAGTTACTTACAGGGGTGTGAGTACTTCTCCACCAACTAACTGTTCACACCTGGAAAGCCTTACCCAGCAGGGCTGAGGGCTTCCATGTAGCCACATGGATGGAGCCCTTACTCTACACTAGCTCCTCCCCCAGGCCACAGGCGAGGTTGCCAGGTGGTAGGGGGCAGCTGGATACTCAGAGAGCATCTTGTGCCTTACTTTGTGCCTCTGTGCAAGGGACTGTAAACCACCAACAAGCCCAGATTGTTGTAATGGGAGGGGGACACAGCTGAACTCCCCAAGGTGGTGGGTGCTTGGCTTGGAGAACAGTCACTCATGACACAGAGGGACAGCCCATCCCAGGACAAGAGGTCTTGGAGAATACTTGAAATAAGCCTGATGGAATCTAGGACAATCTCCCAGTGTCTGCAGTCAACAAGTTTAAAGAACACATGAACTTTTACCAATATAATGCTCATGATGTGGGGGAGAGGGAGGGAGGGAGGGAGGGCAGGGGGAGAATGAATGGGAATTTTCATCTGTGGATAAAAGGCAGATCTTTGTCCATTTTGCTGGCCCATATGCTCCAGAGATAAACTCACAGGCATAGCCAGAAATAATACCAGATATTCTGGTGTCTCTTAGTCCAGCAAGGTGACACCTAAATTAACCACCAGAATGTTCTTAAGAATTTTATACTTTGAGTTCTTACATTTAAATCTGTGATCCATTGTGAGTAAAGTTTTGTATATGGCATGAGATGAGACTCAACTTCATTCTTTTTTTTTTTTCCCCATGTGGCTCTTAAATTGTCTTTGTTCTACATGTTGAAAATACTGCTTTGTGAAGAATAATTTTCAGGATTACCTGTGCATACTTGATACATTTTTTTTCTATATGACACTGAAATCTCTGTTGAGCTAGCTTAATGGCCAACTTTATTACTGAAATTTTAGGGCAAAGGCTGGGCTGGTACCCCCTGCCCCCCAACAGGCTAGGTTTGGCCCTCTGTTGCTATTACACTAATTAAAAAGTTAAGTAATGGTGACAAGTAGAGGAAGGAGAATGATTCAATGCAGCCATGTTGGAAAGAGGAGCAGATAAAGTCCATCTTGGGGGTATTGGAAAGAGCTATTGTTTTCAATAAAGGATGAGTAGGAGCAGAGAGCAAGAGATGGTCATAACAAGGCTGTGCTGATGTAGCTGTGATCATTGCCCCTACCCAGTTTCTGCAAGGTGGTCTGAAGAACTCCTAGCCACTCGAGGGGAGAAGGTGGTTCTTAGGAGATGATGGTTTCTTTCCCATCACTGTCATGGACACTGGCTCTACAATGGGCGTTGTCTGTCTGATGCCGTTCTGCCACACTCTTCCAACTCCTCCTTTCTTCTCTTCTCCCTTCTTTTCTTCTTCCCTATAACCTTTATCGCTGCCTGTACGTGCATAATGTAGGGCAACCCACTGGATCATGGGCAACCTACTAGAGGTTATACCTCCAAAGAAAAATCTCCTTCCTCAGCAATGGCTCCTTGGCGAGAGATGAGGTCTCAAGAGCCCCTCTCCTATCCTTGCTGGAATCTTGACTCACTTGATCTTATGAGGATTTCTGCAACGAAACCAACGTGAGTTCGTGAGGGCAACGGCCTTGCCACGTGCAGAAGACAGTATTTCACAGCACTCATCTCCATCCTCGGACTCTGACGTTCTTTTTGCCTCCTTATCTATAAACATCCCTGAACCTTGGGTGGGGGCCGTTGTTAAAGATGTCCCATTTAGGGGTAAGCACTCAGCCAATACTAATTCTCAGTATTTTGCCCAGTTATGAGTCTGTATTAACTGATACCTACTGCAAGGCTGTGGGAGCAACAAAGGTCAATGACCAAGGTTGAGCGCAACAAAGCTCTGTAGATATAAACTTAAATGTTTAGAAGGCAGTTTTTCAATATGACCATTTGCCAAAACAACAATAGCAGGTTTCCCTGCTACAGCCTGTAATCTCCCCAGCCATGGGCTTTTGACCAGGTTTATAGTATCAGCCATGAATTCCCTCCTGTGGAGGTCTCAAATCCGTTCTAAAAGTATCTGATTATCCCAGTAACCTTCATACCACCATGGGCACATCTTGCTTGGCAGGTCGGTATTGTAGCATGCAGAGTCCAGCGTTGTGAAATACCACTAATTGCCTTCCTTCCCCAGCAGCCTGCACAGCACCTTCTGGCTCTTTGAAAGCCATCCAGCAACGAGGAAGGTTTCAGGTCAGCTCCAGACTGGTTTCTCTATGTGCTGCAACCAAAGTATGTGTTATCTTCAGCAAGAGGGTCTTACCACCTAGTTATGGTGGAAACACAAGAGAAATGCCAATAGCCCATGCTGTTTTCGGAGCCTCTGGGACCTGCCTGACCAGTAGCTGGTAGGGAGGTATCTCATGTCTGGTTATGAGATTTTTCTTTAATAACTCATTTATTCTGAGAACAACATTGTCTACCCATGTAGCCTACCTCTGTTCAAACTCCTCTAAAATATATATTTTAAAACTAGTTTACAAAGGAATGAGTGTCTGTAAGGCTTTTTAATACATCTTTAGTTTTGTTACCCCATCACTACATGAACCCTAATATCCCCCTTCTACTTTCATCTCACATGGGTCCTATTGCCCTGTTTCCTCTTGAAGGCCTCTTCCCTTTCCTTTCCCATGGACCCTTACTGACTTCCTTATTTATTTTTATTTTTTTACTAGTGTGCTCATTGCTCTAACTGAAATTTCTTTTGGAGAATTTTGGAGATGCTCATTGCACTGTTCTGGAAGGAGCTCCCTCTATTTCATTTCAGTCCACACACGTATCAGGAATAAAAGTCAATGAGTGTCAGCAAGATGGTTCAGCAGTTAAAGACATTTTTCTGCCAAGCCTGATGACCTGGGTTTGATCCTAGGGACCCACATAATAGAAAAAGCAGCTTCCCACAAATTGTTCTCTGACCTCAACATGAACACATGGCATGTGTACACCCTCCCCCTATAAAATAAAGAAATGTAGTAGAATGTTTTCTTCTTTTGAAGTCAATAAGAAGGCTGATGGCTAGTTTCAGGTATTAACTTGAAGTTAGTTTCAAATGCTAACTTGTAGCCAGGGGTAGAGATGTGGGTCAGCGGTTAGGAGCGCTTACTCCTTCTTACCCATGTCAGGCAGCTCACAACCTCCTGTAACTTCAGCTCCAAGGGTTAAGATACCCTCTTTTGGTTGCCTTGGGCATCTGTACACATATAACATTGACTCACATGGACACACACACACACACATACACATAAATAAAAATATTAAAAGTAATTACAAAGTAATTCAATGTTTAAAAAGAAAAAAAAATCATCTTGCTACCACCTGTAGTTACCTGGGAAGAGAGTTCGATTGAGGAATTGTCTTTATCAGGTTGGCCCGTGGGTATGTCTGTGGAAGAATTGTTTTAGTTGCTAATTGTGTGGGAGAACCACCATTTTGTGCATTGGGTCTTGAACTACTTAAGGGAGAAGGAAGCCGACTGAGCGCATGCAGAGTAGGCAGAGGGAACCCACGTGTGTCTCTCTCCACTCTGGACTGTGGATGTGACGCTTTAGGTTCCCACTGTGACTTCCCTGGGATTGTAATTCCAGGACCCCCCCCCCCCCCCCCCCCCCCCCCCCCCCGCTGCTTTTGTCAGGGTATTTTATCAGAGCAACAGAGCTGAGACTGGAACGACCGGGACAGAGCTCTGCAGAAGAGTGCTTTCCTATCATGCGCAAGCCCCTGTGCAGTACCCTGTGTATCCCCAGCACCTCCCAAAGGAGGGGCCAGAGAGGAATAAAGAGAGAGCAGAAAGATGGTTGTGTACCCAGTGGCCCCAAGGCAGCGGACACTGGCACGGTGTGGCTGCTCAACAGGAACAGCCTGCCCAGGGAGCTGTTGTCCCAGCTGGAGCTTTTCCTTACCGGGAAACGGGAAACGGGAAACGGTAACCGATTAGAGCCGGAAGAAGAAAGTGAACCTCACCAGTCAACAGCAGTGCTTTATTGCAGAGGAGTTCAGGGCAAGCAGAGTGTATTATCTTAAGTCCATGAAATTTCAGAAAAAAAAATTGCCAGATCCTGTAATTATTCACTTTTGATTCATCTCATAGTAGAAAATACATTAGACTTTGAAAGTCCTTGTACAGACTTGTATGTTATGCAAACTTGCTCCGGGGCAGAGAAGACCACGAGCTTCAAGTTTTCTCCCAGTGGCAGCTCTCTTCAGACCTCGCTCTTCCCCATGCATCTCCGCTGCAAGGGCAGTGTCCACGGCAGTGAATGCAGACAGTGCCACGTGAGCCAGGGAATCTTTTACAGAAGACTGGATTGTGCATTTATTAGCATCAAATGATCCATCGAGAAACTTCAGACTGTGAGTCACTGGGTGGGAAGGCTAGGGTGAGTGACAAACAGGGCGTTATTTCTGACCACAGAGGCTCTCAGTTTAAATCGAGGTCAATTGTTACATCTGCTGACATGTCCTCCTTTCCCCCACCAGAGTGAGATTTCTGTGCTTGCCAGCGTCCTGCCTCCTACCTCTCCCCTCCTCACGGCGTTCTAGGAATCCATTGTATGTCGGCCCAGTATAGTCAGTGGCTGTGAATTAAGGGGCAAGTTTACCATCTGTAGATCAATTGAAGTTTTGGTTAGTACCCTGGGGTGGGCTATAGTGATGGTACCTGCCACATACCATCACTAAACATCTGTCCATGTATAGGACAGCTGCCCGTACCAAATGATTATCCCTTTACAAATGTCCATTGTGCTGAGATTGGCAAGTGGCTGCAGTTTATAAGATGAGAGTGGGGAGCTTGTAGCTACATATGTAAGATAAGAAAAATGGCTAGCATATCAGTCAAAGAACTGTGTGAGAAGTGTGTTTCTTAAGACCGTTTGTAAGTAGCGGTCTGAGGGCTTAACATTTTCATTTGAATTTTTTCTTTTCTATGTTGGTCGCTGAGAAGAAAATCCAGGAATGATCAAACAATCCATTTAGTCATAAGAATAACTGTCAAAAACACATGAAGAAAGCCAAGCAGAGAGGCACTAGAGGCCAGTTGAAAAATGAAATCCATAAAACATCTCTTCGGAAAGGCGAGCTCAGCCCTCTTCAAGGATCTGCCATCAGAACAGGCACAGCCTTCCATCAGGGTTGTTTCAGTCCTCAGAGTAGCTTTGGGATGTGGCTCTGATTTGCCCTTCCCTGTTATAGGCAGATTCTCAAGACAGCGCCACATGGACAGAGGGGCAGAGAAGGCAGAGGGGTGACAGGCACAATGTCAGCTGGGCTTCCTGGCTTTGATAGAGACAGCAGTGATATCCAGTCAGGGCTTACTGCCCGATGATGCTAGGACCCAATGCTAAACACCAGGTTTGACAATAGCAGTTTTATTGAAGATTGTCTAGGAGAAAGTGGCGGGGGTCATGGGGACATAGGATCTCACAGGTTGTAATAAGGTATTTTCTAGTCTGTTTCCTGTTTCCTGTAGCTGTTGACAACACTCTTTAAAAATAATCTTTTAGCTATCTGACAATTTAACAGATGTAAACATTAATAATATCTATCCTCAACTCTTCCTTCCTACTTCCCGTGGATATTCCTTAACATGTTCCCTTCCATCTTCATGTTTTCTCCTTTTGCTTCTCTTGTAACCCACCTGAGTTCGATTAGTTCTGTGTGCTGGAATGTTGGTTGTTCTAGCTGGCTTGATCTTATGCAGGTCTTGTGCAGGTAGCCATAGTTGCAGAGAGTTCCCAAGTGCAATGGGCATGCCACACCAGAACGCAGCATTTTACAGCACTCCTCCCCACCCTCTGGCTCCTACATCCTTTTTGTACCTTCTTCTGTGATATTACCCAAACCCATGTGTGTGCACACGACTGTATGCTTGTATGTGATGCAGATGTCCTCTTTAGGCCTGAACACTCAACCTCAACAGTAACTTGTTAGCACTCTGACCAGTATGAGCCTTTGTAGTAACAGCTTCCAACTGCAGAAACAGATTCTCTGGCCAAGACTGAGAGCTGCATTAATATATGGGTATAAGCATAAATACTTAGAAAACAATTTGTCAGCATTGGCATTTAGTAAAGCAACAATACCTCTCTTCTAACATACACTCCGAGGCCCTGTTCTCTTTCTTCAGGTAACAGGCTTCTGTGTCTGGACCCTGATAAGGAGCATGCATGACAGCATTTAGAGATGGGGAGTTGCCATGAACACAATCACATGGCGGTGTTGGCATACCTCCTCTGAGTCAAGGATCCTGTGGAAGACAGAAGATTCCTGACAGTGGCCAGAAAGAAGGAAGGAGATGGCGACTTTCAGAAAGTTTGATTGGAACTCAACTCTTGTTCACATTCGCTAGGGATTTTGAAGGGTTTTTATTAATCCAAAACTATAGTCTGAAAAATTTTATTGAACTGCTCATGAATGTTATATTTGCCATGTCTAAACATGTAATTAGTGTTAAAAACCTAGGAGTTTCTACTAAAATCACACACACACACACACACACACACACACACACACACACACACACACGCACACATATTTGAGAGGAGAAGAAAATACTTTACCTGATGATGATAATAAGAAAGTTTTGTTCTCAGAAATTTTAAGCTGTTTGTGGTGGTTGGGGCATGCCTATAATCCCAGCACTCAGGAGGCCGAGGCAGGATGATGTTGAATTCCAGGCTACACAGTAAAACTATCTCAAACAAACAAGCAAAAAGTTGAGTGCAAGCTGAGAATTACACTCCTAGAATTTACTGCAGAGTTTCTGATTCAGGTCTGGCAAGGAAGAAATAATTTTTAACAAGCAATTTAGGGACCACGGGAAGAAGTGGACTAAAAAATAAATAGAAAACCAAGTTCATGGAACTAATTATCAGGGAGAAGTTATCAAAAGACCCATGACTGATGTCTTCAGAGGGTCTTAAGGATTTTGAGGAGATGCTTCATTGTACACACAAGGCTATATCACTCTTACATCTTGAGCTGCAGAGTGATTCTGGCATGAGGTTGTTTCTGCACTGCCCTACTGTTGGTGGGAAACACATGGGACTGAATGAAGTCCGAATTTACTCTCATGGAGAAAAGCTTAAGCTCTAAAGACAGAGTGTTAGCAGTCATATTTAATTATGCTTGTGGGTATCTCTCCGCCTGAAACAGAAGGGTCCTCTATAATCAGCAGACATTCTTGTTTGCAATTAAGAGAATTTACTCTGCTCAATCAAAAGCACAAAAGGGATTTATTAAAGAGGACAAAGAGACTATTAAAGAAAGTAGAAATGTTCACAAGAGCACTAGGTGGACCAGAGTGCTCTGTGGTCAAATCCAATGCTCTGATGCACAGGGGACTGCTTCAGGTTGACCCTATTACATTGCTGTAGGAATGGACCTACATGCTGCTAGTGCTGGGCCTGGACACAAGGAGCATGATGTCTTCTGCATAATGCTTTCTCTGCCATTTGACAAAAAGGTAGAGCTACCATACAGAGCTCTCCTCTCGAAAGCTAGTATTTCATCAGGAGCATCTGCACAGCACAGGGAATCTGTCACAAGCTGTTCAGTGATAACGTTGACACTGGTGTAAATGGTGCCTAAGGGATGGTTATTAGGTTTCATGGATTTTTAAAAGCCAGGTTTTAAACTGGTGACTTGAAATGGTACAGGAAGAGAATTTACATCACAGAAACTGGCAATTTCCAAGTCAGGGTTTTTTCCTAACAGTGCAAAAAAAAAAAAAAATTGTGAAATATTTACCAGATTTCACTGCAAAGAATGCCGGTTACTTTGTTCTCATAACCCTCCTGAGGATGTGGCTTTAAAGGAGAGGAGGTCTCTAAGCATAGGACTGTTGGTTAAAACAGTCATTCACAGCAACATTTACTTCCTTGGTTAAAGCATCTTTGGTACCTAATAATACAGAGTGAGGTAGAAGCTCAAGTCTGCATCACATTAAGCCAGGATTTACAGCCGTGTCTCCCTTTGATTGGGCATCCTTTCAAGCGACTCTGTTTTTCCTAGAATGACTAGTTACGAAAAGATGAAAGGGAATCATGTTGCCTTTGACATGCCACTGAAGCAAGGGGCCATGAGCATCCTCGCCAAGTGTACTAGTCTTTTAGTATAGGGTCCCCAGGCATTATTCCCCAAAGGGAAATTGAGAGAATGACTCCAAAGATAAAACAACCATGGCAGAAATGGTCACCCAGGAAATCTGAGAGATTATGAAGGAAGAGAGAGAGAGAGAGAAGGGAGAGGGAAGAGAGGGGAGACAGAAAGGGAGAGAGAGGGAGGGAGGGAGGGACAGAGAGTATTAAAATGAGGGACTTAACTAGCAGATTCTCGAGAAAAGATTTTGATGTTAGCATCTCCTCTGGGAAGGAGAGAAAGTGGGCACGCTCAGGTGGAGAGGCAGACCTGCCTCTAGAGATATCAGAGAGGAAGAGGATGCAGATCCTGAGTGGTGTGTGTGTTTGTGTGTGTGACTCATTTTCCCACTCACCTTAATATTTTTTATTTTTCCTTTAGTCTTTTCCTGTCTATTCACATCTTACATGCTGTTAAAAACCCTATTGTATATTCTACAGGCTATATTCTTCTTAATCTTATATAAATTATTTCTAATCACCATTTGTTGTAGGAGAATTGCTTATACGGCCAACCTGCTGTGCCCATAAAGCCACCTTGAATCAAGGATGGAGTCCGGGATTGGCTGACCAGGAGTAGCCATAGAGATGTTGGAGGACTGAGGAAGCCAGATAGAGAGGGACAGAAGGGGAGAAGGAGAGGCTGAAGGGGATTTCCAGGGTTTTTAGGTTGGGAAAATGTGGAGAGTAGGGTCAGCTGATCGCCCCTCCACTGTTCCTTAGATTTATCAGGTTTTTAATCTCAATTTCTGACTCCTGAGTTTTCATTAATACTAGCACAATTAGGTAAACGTTATATCTCCTGTCCAATGAGTGGCATTAGTAAACCATGCCAAGGCAGTGAACCCACCACCTCTCCGCTGCCATCGCCATTGCCAGCTTTGTCTCCCTCCCCACAAGCCCTCTGTGTGAGTCCGACTTTTTCCATTGAAGTCTTTTTTTCAGCAGCCTCCAGCTGCTGTCCACTCTAGCCCCAAATACTTCCGGGGTTAGCAGCCCACCGCCAGCCTGTGCCCTCACTTCCCACCAAGAAGACTTTCCCTGGATCCCCTCTCTGGGCTGTTAACTTCGGCCAGCTTGGCTGCCTTGACACCCGCTCACACCCGCTTGGGTTTTTGCTGCTGTTGCCACTGCAGAACACGCCCAGCCCCTGGCTACACAGCTACACGAAAGCAGCTGTGGGTGCCCTTAGCCAGGCGAGCCCGCTATAGAGGGCTACCCACCACCCCCTTCACAGCTTTTCAGGCACTATGGCTGCTGCTGTGCACAAACTCAAAAGTCACCAGACCTGGTGAGATACCTGGGAATTCTTAAAAGGCGAAGTAGGCTTTTTTTTTTTTTTATTAAAAAAAAAAAAAGAGGGGAAAATATTTCCCATGTTAAGAATCAGAAATATCACAATACAGGGAGTTAGGACGCTGTTTAGTGTTACTATGGATGACTTGCAAGTGGAAAAAATAAATGAAGGGATAAAACCACTTAGCTGAGATTGACATAATACCAATTTTAATTACTACTAGTTTGGTAATTCATATTATATCCTTAAAAACGTTTTGATAACTGTGCCAAATATGAAAATTTGACTGATAAGATATAAACCTTAGAAAGACTTACTATTGATAAGATATAAACCTTAGAAAGATCTATTAATGAAAATAAGAAAAATATTCAGGCACAGACAGGGGAATTTAGAGTAGAGCCTACTGCACCATTGCAGTATGAAATTGAAGAGGAGCAGCCCAAAGCTATTAAAAAACCAACTTTAGTTTATCCAGTTACCAAACAAGAATGACCACCAGATGAGAGGCATCCCCAAGGCGATGCAGAAGTTGACTGGAATCCTGTAGAAGTTTTAGATTTGAAGATATTTAAAGTGGCAGTTGTTTCGTATAGTATGCACTCACCCTATGTGAACCAGATGTTAAATTCATGGGCAACTTGGAACAGAATTATTCCACAAGACTGGAAAGACTTAGCTACAGCAATATTGGAAGCTGGCTTCAGTTACAATGGAGAACATGATGGAAAGAGGAAGCTAGGGCCATAGAACAATGAGGTAGGACTAGAGGTATGGAAATTTCCCAAGACCGGCTTCTTGGTGAAGACCAGTATGCTGATTTGCAAAGACAGTTCAGATTTGATGACCACACCCTGGCTCTATATCATATAGCAGCTTCGAATGCTTAGGACAGGGTTGAAGAATCAGGAAAGAGGATTGAATCAGCTCAAACAAAGCCTTCATGGATTTTTTTACAAATACTGACTTCAAATGTAAATAAAGATGTGGTCATCCCTAGATAACAGGAAATAATTTTAAGAACATTATGACAACATTCCCAAGAGGTGGGGTGGGTAGTTTTTGGTCATTTGATGGATGTTTGTCATCACTTGTGGGGGTTGGTTACAAGATGTTACTGGTCATGGTCAGGGAGGAAACTAAGCAAAGGAAATTAGATTCAGGGATCTCGTTCTGAAAAGAAAAAAGGGGGGATTTAGAACTGATCAGATAAAAGGGTGGATTATTGAGTCTACTTTCAAACTAAAAAAGCAACTACTAGTCTCAAATATTTTACATTAGTATGGATTTTTGTATATTGATACAAATTCAAGGTTACTTTTATTATATGGTATATGTTTCTATTTCTTGTTTAATGTATTCTTGTTTAATGTACCTATGCAGCTCATTTAAAAATGTAATGCAAAGTTCTAGTCCCTGAAAGCTATTTAGGATAATAAAGAAGTACGGGCTAGTAGTTAGTCTTCTTTTTTTTTGGTTTTTCGAGACAGGGTTTCTCTGTGTAGTTGTGGAGCCTGTCCTGGAACTCACTCTGTAGCCCAAGAAGGCCTCGAACTCACAGAGATCCACCTGGCTCTGCCTCCTGAGTGCTGGGATTAAAGGCGTGTACCACCACCACCACCACCACCACCACCACCACCACCACCACTACCACCACCACCACCACCACCACCACTGCCCGGCTAGTAGTTAGTCTTCTATAACAATCAAACTTATAGTCATGTTAGATATGTTTTCAAAGTCAAATAGACATATTTTAAGTAGTCTTCAAACACTTCAGAGAACTATAGACTATGACATTTAAATGTTTCAATAACATAAGGCTTCTCATGACAATGAGACATGTCTGCTCCTGGCAGCACCAATTTACTTCAAAAGAGGATGAAGGGCATCAAAGAACCTCCATAAGACATCTGCTTTTATTGTGGCAAGGTTAGCCACTGGGCAAAGAAACTGTCCTTGCCTTGACTGCTGGCAGAATATTGTCCAAATTGGACAAGCAGGGCATTAAAGAAGACAACTGCTGAACTTTGCCAAGACAAGGTAGGGTAATCCTTCAAAACTCCTGCTTCACAGAAAAGTCTGTCAGATATTCTAGGCCTGTAGACTGAAGATGGATGCCCCATTGTTGCAGACGAACCTTGGGTGACTGTCCATACAGCCAGATATCTCTTGTCATTTTAGTTTTGGAAGTTGCTTGCTCTGCACTTCCTGTTTAATCAGGTAATATTATATCCTTCTCAGAGCTCTGATGGGGTTGAAGATTAGATAGTTATAGTTACAGTTTTCCTTAGTTTTGATAGAAAGTAAATCAGGTACAAAACTTTGGACTCACCAAGATAAGATAGATAATGGAGTATTTTCTTTGAATTTGCCAATACTAATGGACTGGACATTGTGAATGTACTTCTTACTTGATAGTTGTTCTTATTGTATATAGTTTTTACTATGTTAGAGTTAAAACTCCTCTTTTTTGTTGAGACCAAAAGGGGGAAATGTTGTGGGAGAATTGTTCACACTGCCAATCCTCTGTGCCAATAAAGCTACCTTGAATCAAAGACAAAGTCAGCGGTTGACTGACTGGGATTGGACATAGAGATGTTGGAGGACTGAGGAAGTTGAATAGAGAGGGACAGGAAGAGAGGAGGAGGGGCTGAAGGGGATTTCTGGAGCTTTCAGATTGGGAAAATGTGGGCCAGTAGGGTCAGCCAATTGCCCCTCTGCTGTTCCTTGGATTTATCAGGTTTCTATCTCAATTTCTGACTCCTGAGTTGTTATTAATACTAGCACAATTTAGGTAAATGTTAGAACCATTTAATATAATTCCATGACATTCTATTCTATATGTTTGTGTATATATGTGATGGCTAATCTAGATTGTCAACTTGATGGGTCTTAGAGTTACCATGAAAACTAATCTCTGGGAATTCGTGTAAGGATGTTCTTCTAGATTAGATTAGTTGAGGCAGGATAATCCACAGTTGATGTGGGTGGCACAGTTCTATGGGCTGGCATCTTGGATTGAATAACAAACAGAGAGAAAGCCAAGCAGCAACATTCATCTCTCTACTCCCCGAGTGTGGTTAAAATGTCACCAAGTTGCTTCAAGCTCCTGCCACCAGGCACGACTTCCTTGCTGTGATGGACTGTACTGTCAAGCCTCAGTAAACCCCTCTTCCCTTAAGCGGATCTCGTCAGGTGTTCGGTCACAGCAGCAAGACAACTAACTTATACAATATGTAGACATGACATACGTATCTATCATCTCTTTGCTTAATCCATTATAAATGTCTGTGATAATCAATGTGTACGTTTTTACTATTTCTGTGAGATTTACAGGGTGTAAAAAAAAAAAAAAAGACTGACTGTTGAGATGGCTTCCCAGGCTGATTTCTTCAATTGTCATTTAGTTTAACATGTTGTATCCCAGGCTGGCCTCCAACTCATTATGCCATTGAGGATGAATTTGAACTTCTGCTTCTCCTGTCTCCACCAGCCGAGTGCTGGGATTATGGGATTATTACTGCCAGTTTAAGTGATGCTAGGGACTGAACCCAGGGCTTTGTGCGTGCTAGGCAAGCACTCTGCCAGCTGACTAGGAATAAGCTTGGAAGACATAAATGATTGAATTTGTATTTTCACCCTGCCATTTCCCACCTGTCTTATTTTGAGCCATAACCGTGACTTACTCCTTTGTAAGGTGAGCAACTACAACTACCTTGAAGAATGTTGTATGGATTAAGTAGGAGAATGCATGGGTAGTTTAGCCCGCGACCTGGCCCACGGCAAGTACACCGAATACCTCATGCACCTTTGCATGTTCTCAGAGAGGCCTCACCTCTGATGCTAAAATGGCAAGCAGACCCAGATCCCTAGGTACAGGTATACTCTAATGGTTGCTTTACATTCTCATTTCCTGTCCTAGCTACTCTGACCTCCTGCTGGGGCCACTCCTATGAGTGCATCTTAGAAGTGTGACTGATTTAATCCCTTGTTGTCTGACACTATTCCTGGGAAGACATGAACAAATGTCTACTCACCCCAGAGAAGGAACCCACAACAGACCAAAGTATGGATACCATCAAGTCCAACGATGCTCGAGTTCCTTGCAGGAATGTGGGTGAGCGGTTACTCACAAAAGCAGAAATGACTCAAAGACAGCTGCAGCACTAAGGCCTACCCCAGGTGACAGCTCACATGTTGGGGACCTGGAGCACACTGCACAGCCTGCAGACAGCTTAACAGGCTGGAGAGTGTCCTTTCCAGGTGGTTCAGTAGTCAGAGTGTCTTTCAGCTGGTCTCCGCTTCTTCTAGGTGGCTGGGCTTGTCTGAGAGTGACTCTGAACAGTTCTTACTGCTTATACATGCTTGGGGAGGGAGTGAATCTGGTCAGTTTCATGGACTTCCTGAAGCTTTTTGAGTAGTTTACTGTCTTAAGGCAGGTTGGAATGTTTCACTTCCCTGTAAACATCCTATCTTAAAATATCTTGTTGCGCTCCCCTCCCTCCTTTATAGCCTATGTTTTAAGATGTTAAAGCCAAGATGGAAGGCTTTTACCCCAGGAAACTGCTACACAGCATCCTTGTGGGGAAGTCCCTGACTAGTGCATGGGGGCAGCACAGCACCAGCTACCCTGACCCCTTTCTTTGCAGGTGCATTGCTCAGAGAAGTTTTCTAAAAAGGAGGGGATGAGGATGCAGTGAACAGTGGACCATGGGTGGGTGGGACTGCCAGTGTTGACTTTCCTGCTTCCCAGAGACAACCCCTCGCCTCACATTCTCCCCATACTCTTGCCTTCCTGCGTCTTACTCCAAATCCATGACTAGCTGTGACATTTTGTTTAAGGCTCTGCTTCCGAGGTAACCTGGGTGAAAACAGGAGGCATCGTGCTCTGACTTCAGCAAATAACCTATCTCCCCCTTTCTCAGAAAAGCATTAAAGAATTTATGGCTGTTAAGTAAATAGTACCAAGACCTGCTGTCTTTTTCCAGAAGACAGATATTTTAATAAGCGAAGAGGAAAAAAATGACAATTTCAAAAGCTTATTTCTCTCCTTTGAGAGCACAGCTTAAGAGACGGGCTTTCGTTTTCACTCAGGTAACCTCAGTTCCGTCTCCTCCTTTCATTTCCCGAGTGACAGGCTGGACTGAGCTGTAATTTCCTTCTCTTTGCCCTCCCATCAGCGATGCCCTCGTAAAGGACAAATAACATCTGTAGAGCTTGGCATCTGCCAATGGGTCTCACATTCCAGAGGTGTGGATCCAGGGTCCCCATATTTCAGGCCATGTCTACTTCCCAGGACATTTTTGTCTACTTTTTCTCCCTGTGCTGCGTGCAAGCCAGGAGTTTTTAGCACCATCATCCCCAGGAAACTTGTTAAAAATGCGTATTTGGGGTCCAGGCCAGATCTGGTCAGTCAGAAACAGGATGCGGCCTTGTGACCTGTGATCTAACAAGCTGTCAGGTGACTCCGGTATGTGATAAAGTCTGAGAGCTGCTCACCTAAGTCAACCAGGCGCAGCGGCTGCTGTCTGGAGTGCTCCTGGCTCCTAATGCTTCAGGAGTTTCCTGCTGGTCCCTCAACAGGCAATTTGGTCACCACCTCTTCCACAGAGACTTCGCTGCCTTCGTTAGACAATGCTTACTTCTCCTGGGTGAACCTTTCCTACCCATCTCTTCCATGGTGAAGTGTAACACACTGTTTCAGAATTACTCCAATTTACTTGTCTATCTCTCTGTCTAGGCTGTGAAATACTCTTGGGTGAATACAGACTATCTAAAAGGTTTTAACCCCCATCTTTCTACAACACACACACACACACACACACACACACACACACACACACACACACACTTTTTTTTTTTTAATAAGGAAGAAGACCACAGAACCAAATAAGAACCATCATCCAAAGTTTAGTGGGCATTTCCACTAACTGGGGTCTCTAGCTGCCCTTTCTTGTCTTTTACGTTGAAGGAAAAGATCTATCCTTAAGTATGTGCTCAAAAAAGAGGCCTGACTGTTATCAGAAAACAGTTTCTGTAATTACAGTTATGGGATTCCCTGTTGGCTCAATTACATTCTCTCTCTCTCTCTCTCTCTCTCTCTCTCTCTCTCTCTCTCTCTCTCTCTCTCTCTCCTGAGGATTGAACTCAGTACTTATACATGACCCAGACCCTCCATCTTTTTTGTTTGATGTAGGTTTTAGTCCACAACAACCTCAACCTCATGATTCTCTTGGCCGTGTCCTTTAGTGCTGAGATTATTATTCACTGAAGTGAAGTTGGAGTTTATTAATGAAAGGTTTTAATATAACTTAAGCACAAATACCAAGAAAGGTGAAAAGAGATGCTTCAGAGCAGGATCCTGGAGTGGGTGTGGCTTCTCAAGGGAGATCCACCAACCCAGCATTGCCTCTCTTTTTTTTAAAATGGATTGATTGAAGTTGTGGTCAATTATCTTTTCCTTTCATTTTGAGAGATGTAGACTGCATGAAACTTTAGCTTATCATTAGTAATTTATGTATTGGTGGGATTAAGTTGCTGACCAGCAGTTTAAGGGAGGAAGATTTATTTTGGTTTACAGTCCTAGGGGACACAGTCCATCATGGCAGGGAGGGCATGAGAGCAGGAGCAGGAGATGACTAGTCCCAAGGTATCCACAGTCAGTGTGCTGCTTAGTTTTCGTTAACTTGACACTCACCAGAGTCACCTTGGGGGAGGGAATCTCAACTGAGAAATTGTTTCCATCAGATTGGTATGTGGGCATGTTTGTAGGATAATTTTAAAATTGCTAATCATGTAGGAGGGCCTGGCCCCCTGTGGGTGGTGCCATCCATAGGAGGGTGATCTGTTGGGTTGTATTAGAAAAGTAGCGGAGCAAGCCATGGGGAGCAAGCCAGTAAGCAGTGTTCCACCATGATCTCTGGTTCAGGTCCCGCCTCCAGGTTCCTGCCTTGAGTTCCTGCCCTGACTTCCCTCGGTGATGGAGTGTTACCTGGAGGTGTAAGGTGAACTAAACCCTTTCTTCTCCAAGTCGGCATTTCATCATAGCGGTCCAAAGCAAACAAAAACACAACAGTCAGGAAACAGAGCAATGGATGCTGTGCTCAGCTTCACTTGTTTTTGTTATTACTTTTTAGAGTGTGTACACGTGCCAGTGTGGGTGTGAGAGAGTGTGTGTGTGTGGTGTATGCATGTGTTAGATGTGTTCACTTGTTAATGTGTGTTTGTGCATGTGAGAGTGTGAATGGGAGTGTGTGCATGTATGTGTGTGTTGTATATACTTACTGGTGCAGGTGTGCACAGTGTGTGTGTGTGTGTGTGTGTGTGTGTGTGTGTGTGTGTGTGTGTGTGGTGTGGTGTGTTTTTGAAGGCCAAAGGTCAACTTCAGGTGTCTTTCCTAGATAACTTCCCACCTTCCTTTTTTGAGACGAATTATTTCACTGAACCTGGAGCTATAAATTCAGCGAGGGTGAGCTGCAGGGGTCTGTTCCTGCCCACTCCGGTGCTGGGCTTAGGCACACACTTTGCCTGGCTTTTTATGTGTCTCCTAGGGGTCTGAGCGCAAGTGCTCACCTATGTGCAGCAGACACTTTATGAACTGAGCCTCCCCAGACTGCTGTTTTCTTTTTATTCAGCCCAGGACCTCATAGTGGTCTTCCCACTTCTAGGTGGGCCTTACTTACCTCAGTTAACCTAATCTAGACAATACCTCATAGTCATGGCTAGAGAGCTGTTTCCATGGGGATTCTAAATTCCTTCATGTTGACAGTCAAGAGTAACTAACCATCATGGCCCCTTAAAGGAAACTTGACATTATCTGTTGAGGACCAGTTGTTTATATAGGTTCTGGGATGGACCCATGTGATTTTACTCTGAGTCAAGCTTAGACTAGAGAAGTCTCTTCTATGAACTCAGAAAGGAGGCTTCAGGAGAGCCAGGGATGGGGAGAGAGAACTCTGCTTTTGATTTTCTCTAATAATGTCTCTATTATGGTTGGGGATGAAATATCCCCTACAGGCTCATATGTTGCAGGCATGGTCCCAGTGTTTAGAGACAGACGCCTCTGGGAAGTGTTACAGTATCTCCAGCTGCATCGGTGGATCATCCCATTAGCAAATGTGTCATTTATTGTGATATTGGGTGGTGGTGGAAACTTTAAGAAGTGGGTCTAGTGGGGGAAGTAGGTCTCTGGAGCTGTGCTCTAGAGGATGATTTTGTTCTTTGCTACCTCTCTTTCTCTCCCTCTGTCTCTCTGTCTCGTCTCTGTTTCTGTCTCTGTCTCTCTCTTTCTCTCTCTCTCTCTGCTTTCTGGCCATCAGAAAGTGAGCAGCTTTGCTGTGTCACGGACTGTCTGCCATGATGGTCTACTTCACTACAGTCACTGGGACCAGGTGACTAAGGACAGGAGCCTCTGAAACTGTGAGCCTAGACAAACATTTTCCTCCTTAAGTTGATTTCCTTTGGTGTTTTGGTCATAGCAATGACAAGCTAACTAACACAGTCTCCACAGCTGGCAAGAGGTTGCATCGTGGCTTTCAGTATTTATAACCTGGAAGGAGGCTGCTTGTGTCCATTGGCAAGGGGGAGAAGCTGTAAACATGCCACTTTCGGTTCATGGTT
>CABHPQ010176114.1:1764-29526 GCA_902168405.1 Peromyscus aztecus
CCTTGGGTACACTGGCATGAGGTCGAGCAGCCAGAAGAGCCTGAGGTTAGGGCCTAGGGACCTTAGAGGGATGGTATTAGCTGTGTCCACCACCACAGCAGGAGTAAAGCACAGTTCTGAAGAATGTTTGCTGCTGTTCTCAGGCCCAGCTCAAATACAGGCCTGCAGGCACACATACACAGCCTCAGACACAGACACACAATCGCACAGACACACGTGCATACTCACCACCACCACCACCACCACCATCACCATCATCATCATCATCATCATCCTGGCTGTGCAGCGGTAACTGCCCCACCACACATTCTTCCCACACAGGAACAAGCTCTAAAACACTCTCTTTCACTCAGTATTCCCATCCCATGTCCTGTCTTCCCTCATCCCTGCCAGGCTAGCAATTAACACAGTCACACCCCAGAAACCTGCTCTGTTTCCAGGCAGACATGGCTAGTCATCCAGGACAGAGAACGAATTAACCTGTTTCCATTTTCCCACTGCCCCTCTGTCTTCCGCCCATTCCTAGGAGGCAGCCCTGCTCCTTTCCACACTCTCTTCTGTCCAGAGGCAGCAGGAGGCCTATCCGCAGGGACCCTAGCTGGGGATTTCCAGGCCGTCAGCACCTGCTCAAGCTGCTGCCTGGGGCACCGTGACTCCTAGGGTTGCAGCCAGAAAGCCCCTATTAAAATGCTAATGCAGCATCTGGAAGAGTGAAGTGTGAAGGCAGCACCACACTTCAGAGCTTCTTCCTCTCAGAGCAGCCAGGGATACAACACCCTGTGGGCACCACAGCGTGTGCCCAGGGCCGCCTGGACACCAAGCGCTATGCGTCATGAGTTCCTTAGCTGTCAGGCTTACGTTTTGGGGCCTCTCAGGACAGCAGGCCTTAAGGGTCTGGGACATTCCCACCCCCACCCTGCTAACACTCTATATTATTCAGGGCCCATTGTCCCACTTTTCTCAAGACATCTCGGTACCATCACAGCTGTCCCTGTAAGATACGGTCCCCTTCAGTCTGTCACTTCAGAGAAGTGGGGACCACACCAGACCACTCACATCTCACGTAAATGATTTTCCAAGTTCCACACTTTGCATTACACTTGCATTACCCCTGCTTCTAGAAAGACGAGGCAGGTGCACAGATGATCCTTGCCTAGCATGGGAGGATGGGATGCTTTCCCAGCTCTGCGATGGTGTGACCGTCTCTCTCTCCACGAGCCCTTCTGCTTTCCACATTCAGCACATAATTCAGTCGGTTCATTGAGATGTCCAATGCTTTAGCAGAAAGTAGGTTTTATGTCAGATGTTTTTGTCCAACTGTAAGCTGTATCAGTGTTCTGAGCACTGTGTACTCAGTGTTCGGGGCCCAGCTTCCCTGTGATGTTCTATAGGTTAGATATACAAAAACGTAGCTTTGATCTATGGCATTTTCAGTTTATGATGGGCGGCTATATTTTCCCTGCTCTCATGAAGTAGTGATAAAAACCCTGACGACCCTACAGAACAAACCAAGGAGGACTCAGAAAGCTGAGGCAGGGAAGATAGACTGAGTACTTGCCACGAACTCAGGTGGTGAGCCAAATGCAATCAGGATGGTGAATTCCATGCTTGCCTGGCAGTGATGAGGGAGACCTTGCAGGGTGGTAAGTGAAGAAATGTGGGGAGCTCAGACTTCCAGCTTCTGACAGGAAGGAGGTACTTGAAGTATGTGGAGAGAGAAACAGAAGTCTTAGTTACAGCTGATACTTCATTGCACCTTCCTTTACAATTGATGTAACTACTGCACAAATATTTAACCAGGATAGAGAACTCTTAGTACCATCCATCAACAGTATCCCACTGATGTGAGGGATTTAACCAGATATTTATGAAACGTGTTAGACCAGCTTCACCCACTGTCATCCAGAACCATCCCAAACCAGCAGAGGACCCATTCTTGTCACATACCATGGCCCATATACAGATCATGTCTTAGGGTGGTGGTGGTACACGCCTTTAATCCCAGCACTTGGGAGGCAGAGGCAGGTTGATCTCTGTAAGTTCGAGGCAGGCCTAGTCTACAGAGCTAGTTCCAGAGCTGTTACACAGAGAAACCCTGTCTCAAACACACACACACACACACACACACACACACACACACACACACACACACACGTCATGGTTTTAAAACAATGTAAAAGAATTGAAGTCACATAAGACATCTCTGACTACCATCAAACCCAACTGGAAATCAGTCACTGAAGTGCAGCAGGATATTCTCAAATACTTTGAGACTAAAGAACACCCCCCAAGTAACACAGAGTCCACAGAGGAAACCTTGAAGGAAATAAAAAACCAGATGAAAATACAACACATCAAAATGTGTCCGATACACCAGCACAGCATGGAGGGAGACATTCATAGTGTTAATGCTTATACCAGAAAACAGATACTTGTCAAAGTAAATAAACTAAGTTCTCAAGAAGCGAGAAAAAGCAGAGTAAAGTAAACCCAATACAGCGAGAAGGAAGAGAATAGTATAGAAACACATTTAGGACTACAGAGATGCCTCAGAGGGTATGAACACTTGATGCTCTAGCAGAGAACTTGGTCCAGTTCCCAGCACCCACATGCTGACACACAACCATCTGCACCTCCAGTTCCAGGGGATCGGAAAGTCTCTTCTAGTCTCCACCAGCATTAGGCATGTACATTGTGCACATGCAAACACACAGGTACACACACACACACAAATAAATAAATAAACCTTAAAAAATAAATTTAAGCACAAAACAAATCTGAACACACACACATCATAGTTGAAAGAAAATCCATGAAGTAAAATAAGTTTTTGGAAATTTTTGTTTTTAATTAACAAAACTAGGGTTGGGGAGATACCTCATTTAGTAAAGTTCTTGGCATGTAAACATGAAGGTCTGAGTTCAGATTTCTGTTCATATGTAAAAACTAGGCATAGTGGCATATACTTGTAACCCCCAAACTGGGGCAGGTTTGGGGCTCATTGGCAGGACAGTCTAGCAAAATCAGTGAGCTCTAAGTTCAGTGAGAGACCTTGTCTCCAAAAATAATGTGGAGCATGATTGAGAAAGATATGTAATGGTGACCTCTGACCTCTACACACACACACACACACACACACACACACACAAAATTGACAAAACTCTTAATAAGATGGACCAAGTTAAAAGAGAGAAGCATAAATTACCAGTATCAGGAAGGAAGCAGGATCACCCGGAGTTTGCAGACATCAATAGATTAATCTGAAGATCCTGTGGACAATGCCACACACATTCCCCTGACAAGTGAGATGGCAAGAAGCAAGTTCTCGAAGAGCACTAATTACTACAACCTATGTGATGTGAAACAGGCTCTTTGAGTAGTCTTCTTAATTAATTGGTTAATTGTTGTGGAATATTAATTGAAGATGTGTTATGTTTGTTTATGCTGTGGAACATTTGTTTAATGATGCAAAGATGTATTGTATTCTTTTATGTTGCATTTGTTTAACTCTGTGAAGTTGTGTTACTTTGCCTGTCTAAAACACCTAATTGGTCTAGTAAAGAGCTGAACAGCCAATAGCAAGGCAGGAGAAAGGATAGGTGGGGCTGGCACATAGACAGAATAAACAGGAGGAGAAATTTGGGAAGAGAAGATCGAGGAGCCGGATAAGGAGGGGGACTCCAGGGGCCAGCTACCCAGCTACACAGCAAGCCATGGAGTAAGAAGTAAAGAAAGGTATACAGAAACAGAGAAAGCCAAAAGCCTAGAGGCAAAAGGTAGATGGGATAATTTAAGAAAAACTGGCTAGAAACAAGCCAAGCTAAGGCCAGGCATTCATAAGAAAGAATAAGTATCTCTGAGTATTTATTGGGAGCTGAGTGGCAGGCCCCCGAAAGAGTCAAAGAGTAAAAAAAAAAAAAATCCAACAACAGTTAATTAATTTTTATGATTGCGAGTGTTTTGCCTTCATGTATGTCTGTGCACTGCATGCATATCTGGTGCCCTTGGAGGCCAGAAGAGGGCATTAGATCTTCTGGGACTAGAGTTACAGACAGTTTGTGAGCTGCATGTAGATGCTGAGAATTGAACCTGGGTCCTCTGAAAGAGCACTCAGTGCTCTTAATGACTTAACCATATCTCTAGCCCCTGAACACTCTCATAAGGAGTTGTACCATGCAATGGAGTGGGATTTATCCCAGGGAAGCAAGGCTGCTACCAGATCCTAACACCCCTTAGTTTCACCCACAGAGGAAATGTCACAGGATCATTTCATCTGCTGTAGAAAAGGTAAGTGCACGATTCAACATCCATTCAAGGTGGAAGCTCTCAAGAAATAGAAATAGAAGCATAAGAGGCGCATGCCTTTAATCCCAACACTAGGGAGGCAGAGGCAGGAGAATCTCTGAGTTCAAGGCCAGCCTGGTCTAAAGAGCCAGTTCCAGATACACAGAGAAACACTGTCTCAAAATGAAAGAAAAAATAAATAGAAACAGAGGGGCTTGAGAGACGGCTTAGCTTTTAGGAGCACATACTACTTTTGCAGCATTCACCTTAGACAGCTGACAGCTGACTGTAACTCCAGCTCCAGGGGATCTGATACCTCTCGCCTCTGTAGGTACCTGAATTCATATGCACACACATGCCCCCTACATCCACATAATTACAGTGAAATAAATCTTTCTTTAGAAAAAGTAGATGCTTGATTAAAAACATGTGCAGTAAACTTACAATGAATGTCCCACACTGGTGAAAAGCTTGATGTCTTCCTCCTATGATCACAGACAGGGCATGGTTATTCAGTAATGCACAGTGTGTTCTGGACAGTGCAATAAATGCAAGAAAGGGAAATAAAAGGCATGCAGAACAGAAATGAAGAACAGAAACAGTCCTGCTTTTCAGATTTCATAAAAGCCAGTGTAGAAAATCCCAAAGAATCTACCAAATCAATAAATAAACAAAATCTAGAATAAATGAGTATACCAAGGCCATGGAGTTGTATTTATATACCCCAGAAATGAACGCAGAACACCCCAGTTAAAATGTCGTACCATGTACAATCACACACAATGCTTACTTGCAAGGCTATTAAACATGTACATGTATGATGTGTGTGATACTGATGATAGGATCAAACACAGGGCTTTGTACATGCTTGGTCCTCAGCCTCCCAAGATGATCTTAATCAATGAAAATATGTATCACATTCATAGGCTGGAAGGTTTAAAACAGTAAGAATGCCAATTCCATCTTCATTAGCAGCGTTTTCTGTCCACATCCCCAATACTGCTCTCACTTACATGGAAATCAAGGAAGCTAAACTAAGAGAAAAGGTCTAACGAAATACACACAAGTCGTCTACCTAGTTAGGATGAAGACGTACTGAATAGCAGCAGTGACCAAAGCATCGTGGTTGGGACTGGGAGGTGGCGGCAGGGAGGGGCCCTGGCTGGGTGAGCATGAGGACGTAAGTTTAGATCCTCAGAACTTCCAGATGAGGCTTTTCCCACCTGTGACTCCAGCAGTGTGGAGGGTGGAGAAAGCAGGATTGCTGGGGCTTGCTGGATCAGCTTAGCCCAGACCCAGGGAAGGACCCTGTCTCAAGGCAAGAAAGCAGAGAGTGATCGAGGACGAGACCTGGCATCCTCCTCTTTCCCCTGTGTGCACCTGCACAGATGTGTGAACACACATACCACACACACACACACACACACACACACACACACAGAGCAAAAGACAGAAAATAGATGTATCAAAAAAGATTCAGCACAACAATCTCTAAATTACACACACAGAAATAGATATAACAAAAGAGATTGTCACAACCTCTAAATTACACACACACACACACACACACATACACTCCTTTTAAAAAGAACTCAAAATGGATCACAGACTGATGCAAGACTATAAAAGTATTGTTTAAAAAAACAACAAAAGAAACATCCAGGGATTAGGGCTAGATCTGAGACCAAACACATGCTCCATCAGATAATAATTGATAAATAGGACTTTATAAAACTTGAAAACATTTGCCCTTGACTTTAAACAGATAAGCAAGCATAGACCAAGAGGATTGAGTTTCGGATATCTAATATGTTTAACTGGTAAAGAACCAAGCACCAGATCTCATCAATGGAGAACTGAACAATCCAATTAAAACTATACAAAAGACACAAAGACAGTCCATCAAAGAGAATGTGTGTACAGCAAAAACGTAAGGAGAGGAAAGGTGGGCCAGTTCACAGTGCCACCTCTCAAGGAGAATAATCAGGGCCTTCACTGCATAGCAACACACAGCTGTGAGGGCAGCTCTACTGAGAACTGGGAAACAGAGAGCACCCATGCCGGCCTAGATGCTAAGAAACCAGAAAATTAGACTTGTACTGACGATGGGAACAGAGCTCTTCCAGCACTCTGCATAACCGCTGGGTGGCTTCTCAAAAACTCAGTGACTTAGGGCTGGGGAGATGCCTGGATGGTTAAGAGCATGGGCTGCTCTTCCAGAGGACCTGGGTTCAATTCCTAGCACCCCCATGGCAGTTCACAGCTATCTGTAACTCAGTTCTAGGGGATTCAACGCCCTCACATAGACATCCATGCAGACAAATCACCAATGCATATAAAATAAAAATAAATAAACCATTTTTTAAAAGTTTAGTCTTTTCAGGATGCTGTGACAAGATAGCCCAAGCAGGGTGGCTTCAACAGATGAAACCCATCTCCACAGTTCTGAGGACCAGCAGTTCGAGATCCCGTTGCTGGGACTTCTGGGATCTGCTGGGAGCCCACTTTATGGCTTATGCTTGGTGCTTTCTTGCTGTATCTATCCTCATGTGGAGAAGAGTCCAGGCAACTAGTCAGGCTTCTTATATAAAGCTTCCATCATTCTGCCTCATGAGCAAATCACTTCCTGAACACCTCACCCTCTAACTCCATCACATAAAAGACTAGGTTTCAACACAGGAACTTGAGGACAAGAGACACGAACATTCAGACTGTCACATTAAGAATACACTTGTCACATGGCCTAGTGATTGTATCCTTGGGTATTTGCTCCAGAAAAGTGGAAACCTGGGCACATGAAAGCTTGTATATAATTCTGCATAGAAGTTGTATATGTAACAATTGAAACCTAGAAATACCCATACAGTTCTACCACAGTGGGATAGCTAAACAACTGTGGTGTGCCCATCCCGTGAAATACTGTTCTGGCTTCATTTCTGTTGGTGTAACACATGACCAAGACAAAAGGCAAATTAGGGGCAAAGCGGGTTTCTTTTAGCTTAGAATTGCAGATCAGAGCACAGCAATGGAAGAAATCAAGGCAGGAACTTGAAGACAGGCCTGCTTGTCCTTCCAGACAGCATTACCTCCAACCAAGCTTATTTCATAGCTGAAGAAACACGGCAGAAATCATGGTGGGTGCTGCTGGCTGGCCAGCAGCAGGGTTAGTCTCAGCTAGTTTTCTTATATAGTTCAGGACCACCTGCCCAGGGGGCATGGTGCCACCCACAGTACGGCAGAAATCATGGCAGGTGCTGCTGGCTGGCTGGCAGCAGGGTTAGTCTCAGCTAGTTTTCTTATACAGTTCAGGACCACCTGCCCAGGGGGCATGGTTGCCACCCACAGTGGACTGGAGCAATCCAAAATATCCCACAGACCAATCTGACCTTGGCAATTCCTCAATGGAGATTCTCTTTCCAGATCATTCTAGGTTATGTCAAGTTGACAGTTAAAGATAACCAGGACAAATACTATTCAGTAACGGAAGGGAACCATGTTACTAACAGATATAAAATGTGTGACTCTCAAGGGCATTCTAGTGATCGAAGAGAGCCAGTCTCGAAGGGTCACATACTGTACGATTCTGTTTGAAAAAAAAAAAATAACAATGTTACAGAAGTATAGAGATGGAAACAGAATAGTGATTGCCAGGGGCTAGAGACTAGAGGAGAAGGGATACGACTCTAAAGGGGTAACATGAGGGACCCCATGTTGTCATGGGACACTGTAGCATCTTGAATGTGATTGAGTTTACATGAATCTATATACACATGGCCATGAACACATGCATGCATGCACACACACATACACACACACATGCATATACACACACACATGCATACACACACACATATACTGTATCAGTATCAATATTGTGGTTTTGATGTTATATGATAGGTAACTGGGGGGAGGGAACTTGAGATGTTATCTTTATGAGTTTCATATGAATTTATAACTGTCTCAAAATATAGTTAATTTTTAAAGATTTACTGATTTTTATGTGCATGAGTGTTTTGCCTGCACGTATGCATGCATGGGCACCATGTGTGTACCAGGTGTCTGTTCAGCTGGAAGCTCCCCTTTGGCCTCACTAACCCCCATTCCAAACCCCACCTCTTAGAAAGCTAGCCAAGTATCAGCTCCTCCTCCAGAGCTGTTCAAGACCACACCTACAGGGTATTTAAACGGCCTTCTAGAGAATGGCCGTCTGATTTTTCCCAGTCTCCTCTCCCATCTCATCTCTGGGGGCTGGAAAGGTCACCCAGGAACATTTTGCCCAATAAACCTGGTCTTTTATTTTAATTTAATTATTTAACTTGGCTTGATTGGATTACTGCTCTTCAAGGTCCTGCATCTTCCCACAGGAATTGCACACCCACCCTGGGCTGCTGCCCTTTGCGACACAGCCACTCCCGGAGGACCCTGGTGCTTCACCACTGGCCCCCTTTCCAATCTCTGAACTATGCCTTTTCCCAGCCAAACCCTGCCTTGCTTGCCCTCGGAGCTTGTCGCTCCCTCAAGGATCTCCCTGCCCTAAATAATCTTACAAATCTGAGTCCCTCAGGCAAGGAAGGTCCTGTAGCCCCACTATTGAAATGCTCTCCTGGCTTCCTTAGATCTAGAATATTCTCTCTGAGCCTCAGCTATCATTCATGGACTCTTAATTTCCTTTGTGCATTTTCTAAGTTTTTAACAAACTGCAGCACTCATTCAGGACTTTCAAGTCTGGGTATATTTTCATACACTCACAAACACACAGGCAAGCATGCGCATACTTGTGACCCCCCCCCCCCCCCCCCCACACAAATAAACACCGTGCACCATAGCTTCGGCTCTCCCAGCATGCCTCTGTGTTGACCCTACCACCCTCCCAGGTTCCTCAGCCCTTGCTGTCTGAGTCCTATTGGTGGAGGTTTTTGCCTGTTCTAGAAATTTGCACAGATGCTCATTATGGTTAGAATGCAAACTTTCCCCCACAGGGTCTCGTGTGGTATGTGGGACACCTGTCCCCAGCCGGTGGTGCTATTTGGGGAGGTTCTGGAACTTTTCAGAGGTGGGAACTAACTGGCTGGGGCAGGTTTTTTGAAGCTTATGGCCCAGACCCTGGTTTCTCCACTCTCTCCCTTTCTCTCTTCTTCCCTCCCTCTCTCCAGCTCTTTCTCCCTCTTTCTCTACCTCCTTCTCTCCCTACTCTTTTCTCCCTCCCTCCCCCACTCCATTTCCCCTCTCTCCACTCTCCTGATCCATTGCAATGTGAACATCTCTTCCACATGATCCCACCACCTGTAACTGACCCGTTCCTCACCCATCATGATGGACTGGAGCCCTCAGGAACCATGAGCTAAAACAAATCTTTCCTCCCATACGCTCTTTGTCTTAGACATTTTGGTGGCAGTGAGTAACCAATACAATGCTCACTGTGTCTTAGATTCCCCTTACTCTTGGGTGTACCCTGGTGGTTCAGGACTATCCCACTAGTGACAGGCACACTGTGTTGTTTATCCACTTCACTCCTGATGGATTTTGAGATTTTTCTCCTCCCTTGATCTTTTTGTTAATTCAACAACCGTTAGTGTTTTTTTTTCTGAAGTCATCTGTCTTCAAAGCATCTCACTTTTCTTCAACATGAGCCAGAGCGATAGTCCGTTAGCCTCCCACCTCCTTTTTCTGAGGGAGGCCAGAGCAGAACCTATACACTGTCTGATGTCAGGCGGCCAAGTCAAGGCTGTGTGTCAAAATAAATGAGAAGTGGACATTAGTATGGAACCAAGCAATTGTAGGCTGGGTTTGGGGGGGGGGGGGGCATGAGGGGGGGGGCGGGAGAGTTAACCGGTCTCGGGGTGAGGTTCTGTGGACTCGCTGGCTTTTGTGTGAAAGAAACAGGCCACACCAGACAGCCCAGGCTAGAGCTCCCTGGAGAGTTGGAGTCTCTGGGCTGGGCTTGGGTTCCCTGGCCTCCTGCCCAGTGTCGTGAGGCAACCCAAATGAGAGCCCAAGAGAGCCAAGAGCCACAGGGCTGTTTTTCTAAGATTTAAAGGGGATTATGTCATCCACCCAGCCCTTGTTTGCCCAAGGGAAGAACCTCAAGTCTCCTCCCTCAGGACCCTCTGAGAGATCTTTCTACAGGCTGTGTGGCAGAAGAGAGAAGAGAGCTGTAAGCGACTGGAGCAGCTGGGGATGGCCTCTGCCAGAGGCCTGATGGGTAACTGACTGCACTTGATGAGCAACCGAGATTGCAGCTTGTGGGCCACCATGCTGACTGTTTGCATATGCATAATCAGAGGGAAGGGGGGGGGGAGATTTGGGGGAGAAACACCAGAGAAAAACCCAAGAAGCCACAAGACCTAGACGAGAATCAGCGATCTGGTAATAACCGGGTGTGCTGTGAGGCTGGTGTTTATCCCAGACAGAGCTGGTGCTTTCCTGAGATCTGGTGACAATTTGGGGCACATATATTTAGGGGGAAGGGCAAGTCCTGGGAAGAGGTTTTGAGTCAGGAGACCTGGGGTTGAAACTCAGCCATGTGGTCCACAGCTTTCAGATTTTGGGCAACTAGCTATCTACCCGCTCAGCCTGCAGAGTCCCTGCCTGGAGGAGCAAGCAGGCCAGCCCTGCTGCACAGACATGCCTGGGCATATGGTTTTGGAGGCCCAGGCTCCCTAAGTCTCTGGCTGGATGTCACAGTGAACATATCAGTACATTATCTGGTTATTCCCCAACACCTTTGAAATCTCCCCCAACCGAAGGCATGATTTGTATTTTGCTTCTAAAGTCTTACTGTCAAAGCAAAGCCCTGTTAGGTTCAAATCCTCACCCAACTTCTCATCTTCCAAGGCACTATTTGCTCAGTGTTTCTAAACAACTTATTGAGAACCACAAAGTTCTATCTTGGGAAAGAACCACTGTCTCCAATACTCTAAAACAGCACTTGTTAGGGTCATCCATAGGAGACAAAGGAACACTAACCCCCAGACGGGTCATTTCAGCATAGAACGTGATCATCTGGCTTCTCGAAGATTCTTTACAAGATACAGTGAGATTAGCAAATCCACACCAAAGAGACCAATGTAGCAGGAATCTTAAAAGTTCTTATTAATAAAATCAAACCTGAGCCAGGTATTGGGGTAAATGTTGGAAGGTCAGAGAAATACAACAAGCCACAGCTATCTCACCTCGCCGGATCCTCAGCTGGTCTTGTTTCCTCAGACTGGAAGCCTCTATGTCCTCATATCCAAATGACTCTCAGCTGAACTGCTGCTAGAAGCCTGAATGCTTAACCAGCCCAATGCTTCTCCAGGCCAAAATGCTTCTCCAGGCCAAATGCTTCTAGTTTCTGGTCCTCACGCCTTATATACCTTTCTGCTTTCTACCACTACTCCCTGGGATTAAAGGCGTTGTCACCATGCCTGGCCATTTCCAATGTGGCCTTGAACTCACAGAGATCCAGAGGGATTTCTGTCCCTGGAATGCTAGGATTAAAGGCGTGTGCTACCACTGCCTAAACTCATGTTTAATATTGTGGCTGTTCCGTCTCTGACCCCAGATAAGTTTATTAAGGTACACAATATTTTGGGGAACACAATACCACCACAGACCAATGCAAGATGTACGAAGTCAGGTGCTCTGCCAGTGGCTGTGTGTGGCCTACCCTTCCTGGACTACCTTTCCCCCACACAGGGTCCCTGCATCTTAAATGATTCAGCCAGAGCCACAATGAAGTATTTGTGAACACACTGTAACAAAAATCTGGGGCAGTGCTTCTCAACTTTCCTAACGCTCTTCATGTTGTGGTAACCCCCAGCCATAGAATGATTTTCGTTACTACTTCCTAAGTGTGATTTTGCTACTGTTATGAGTCGTAATGTGAATCTGTGTGTTTCCCGGTGGTCCCAGGTGACCCCTGTGAAGAGTTGTTCAGCCCACAATAGGGTCGCACTTCAGAGGTTGAGAACCACTGACCTAAAGGGACATTGCAGAGACAAAGACACTGAGACTTCAAAGAACACATGCGACAGAATTCATGGTTTCTAAACTCACTTTTTATTTTATTTTATTGTGTGTGTATGTGTGCATTCAGGTGTACATTTGTGTGTGAGCGTGCATGGCAAATGTGTTCATGTGCGTGTGAAGGTCAGAGAAAAACTTTGGGTGTCACTACTTAATGCTATCCACGTTGTGGGTTTGTTTTGTTTTGTTTTCTAATTTTTTCTTTCATATATGTGTACTGTATTTCCATCACTTCACCCCATCCTTCTCCTTTCAACCTCTTCTGTATTTCCCTCCACTCCCTCTCAGATCCCTGACTTCTTTTTCTTTATTATTGTTACACACACACACACACACACACACACACACACACACACACACAAATACATAAATAGAACCTACTGAGTCCATTCAGCAGTACTCATATGTGTATGTTTTTAGGGCTGACCATTTGACAGCCTATCAGGAGGCTCATCCCTCTCTCTGCAGTCATTAACTGCCTGGAGCTCTTCATCAAGGGGTAAGATAGATCTCTTACTGACCTGGAGCTTGCTCAGTAGGTGAGGTTGGTTGACTAGCCAACAAGTCCTAGGAATCCACTGGTCTCCACCTCCCCAGCACAGAGATAACAGGCGTGTGTCACCATGTCTGGGTCTTTTACAGAGGTTAGGGAATTGAACTTGGGTCTTCATGACTTCCCAGCAAGCATTTCACCGACATATCTCCTGAGCTCTCCAAACTTACACAGTATTTAAAATCTGTTTGTGAATCTATAGCATGAGTTAAAGAAATTCCCTCTATATTCCTAATACTCACCCAAACTTTCACTTTACACATTTTCTCATGAAGAAAGTCATATATACAAATACCCCAAAATCAGCAATATGACACCTCTAATCTAGAAATAGAAAGCTCCCAAGATATCTAATTAGACCCATCCCATGCTCTCTGGAACCCTCTGGAAGCTGTGGCTGCCCTGTGAGAGGACCACTAAATACAAGGTGGACTGAGTCAACTGTTGGCAGAGACTGTGATGTACCAGGCTCAGTATAAACCTCTCCCTTGTCATCAGTCACCCTGAAGAGCCTCTGAAATCACATCCTGTGGCCGCCCTGAGGCAGGTACCAGACAGGTTGTGCAGCAAAATATGAAAGTGACCTGCTGACAGGTTTGTGACTACCTGACTTGAGATGGGCTGTCAGACAGGTACCAGAAAGAAACTTTGGGGCCAGCATGCAGATGTGTGCTGAAAAGGGCAGGATGGCAAAGTGGTTGTGCCCACAGCACCTGGAAGCAAAGACTGGCAAACCTGTATTTTAATTATTTCCTCCTCGCTTCTTTCATGGAGAATGCAGAGACTCCTGGCTAGTGAAATTCAGCCTCCTCTCTATCACGGTCACATTTCCCCCTGAACACTGGCTTTCTCTTAGTTCTGGAGTTCCCGTTGGAAGGGGAAAGAGGACACTGGATATGAGAGAAGCACATTGCTTCTTTATTTTCAAAATAAAGAACTTCAGTCAAATTGGCTTCCCCAATGAGGCCAACGCTACTCGTACATTTTCTGATCACGGAGGACAGTAAGAGTCACCTCAAATAATATCTCATTGTCCCCCAGATCCCACACCTCACAGATACATGTGGGTTCATGTGCAAAGGAGCCCAGGGGATGAGCAACATCTTACTGAACACACTCCAGAAAATATTTCTGATCCCTTCTTCTGAGGTTGGCTTCCATCTGCAATTACTGGAAATAGTCTGGCTATGAGCATCAGACACAGTCAGGCATGCAGTGACTGGTGTCAGGGTCATGAAGTAGAATGCTGACATGGTGCCATGTTAAGAGGCCAAGCAGGCAACAGTGATGGGCCTCATGAGCTGAACATGTCTCCTCTGGTTGCTCCTGCAGCCCAGAGTTCCCTTCAATGGTCCCAGCATGTTCATCATCTGTGGCAAGCACCATGCTGGGCTCAGTGTCCATCCTAAGTCTTGAAGTCTTGGTGCATGGCCATTTGAAGTTCAGAAACGGAGAAGAGTGGCATTCTAAACAATAGACAGTTTTCTGGAAGCTTCTAAAGAGAGACACTTTTCTCCCAAAGCAGGGCTCCTCTGAGGGAATTCCGAGACTGGTTAAGGTGGGTCCCTTCTTTCTATCCCTGCCGGGGTCCAGAGTCTGTGCTAACAGTAAAGCCACAGCCCTGCTGGAGCAGAGCATCCTTCTGAGGCTAAAACTGAAACAACAACAGAAACAGTGTGAAAGCCCCTTGTTGAACCACAGCCCTGGCCTGGTGTCATTTTTGAGAATACACTTCTCTATTCTGCAAATGCTTTACTGTTTTCTTTATGGTACAGCTATTTGTGTGCCCTGAGAACTCTCTAGCAACTCCCTTACCAAGAAATGAACTAGCTCTTCCGGGACCGTGTCTATTGTGTTTGTCGTATCTGGAAGGAACCAGACTTCGGATTGTCAGAAAAATCAACCTCCTTGATGGTCTTTGTGGACCAGTGGGTCTTGTGGCAGCAAGTGGCTGAACACTCCAACCAAATGCACTAACTGTAAAAAGCTCACATCCAAATCTTGGAGCACAGCTGGAACCCTATTCTCTGATAGCTTCTCATCTTTCCCCTGTACCACAGCTGTGCTCTGAGGATAAAGGTCCCATCCTGCAGCTAAGATCTCAAGGCTGGGGGAAGGGAAGTGGAACAGTCCTCTCTCCTGGAAGGTTGTTAGGTAGATGCACTTGTCTTTCAGGCCTGCACTTGGAGGTGGAACGTGAGAGCTCGGACTATAGAACACTCTCTTTTCCACTTCTGATGTTTAAAAGAATCCAAAGAGTTCTGCATCCATCCATCATATCATATCATATATGATGTGCTCTCATCAACTCATCTATGCACCCTTTCCGGTCTTTTTGATGAGAGGGTATCCATGTAATTGAGGCCCAGTGTTTTGGAATAGTGGAATAAGGGAAGCTTTGGGGCCACTCGGATGGAGCCCTGGCTCTATCAGCTGTGAGAAGCCAGCATCTACTCACCGAGTCTGTTTCCCCATCTGTTAAATGGGCTGTTGAGGATGGAGATGACATGAACACATGCTGTGCATCGGTGAGTGGCAGCCATTGGTGACGGCACGACTGCCATCATCACTGTGGCTGTCATCGTCACCGCCAGTCAACATTAAAGATCTTCAGAAAATAACTCCTGAGCTAGAATAACTTCCAGCGATCCCTTCAGGGCCAAAGTAACGTCATATCTAAGTTCCTCAGACTCTAAGTTGATATCTAGAGACTTGTGCCATACCGGTTCGTCAGCAAACACTGCAGCCGATTCCTTGTGTGTGAATGCACACATGTGCACGCAGGCCTCCTGCAGAAAATGAAATCAACTCTTTCCTGCATCTCCGCAGATTAAAGAAGGCAGGAGGAAAGCTGTGGTCTCTCTTTCAAGGCCCCCTCACCTGAGGAGGCACCCCGTGACTCCTAAGATGTTTCAGGGTTTGGAAAATCACATCGAGGGATTGGAGAGACGGCTCTGCAGTTAAGAGTGTACACTGCCCCTGCAGAGGGCCCGAGCTTGGTTCTCAGAAACCTTGTCACCGATTGAAAGAACAAGTGGTGAAGATAAACCCCAAACAGGCATCACATTTATGATGACAATCACCTTCAGAAACACTGGAGGTCAGAGTGAAAAATGTGAAACGCATGCCGGCAAAATATATACATAAAAGTAATTAAAAAAAGAATCAAGGTTTTGATTCCTTCAGGCTGAAGGGAAGTGATGCCATTAAAATAGTGAATTTCTGGACAAATATAAAGACATTTTTAAATTTAAATATATATGATTAAAGAAAAATTGTATTATGGAGTATATATATATACATAATGCATATAGAATTTTTTGTTTGTTTGTTTGTTTTTCAGGACAGGGTTTCTCTGTATAACAGTCCTGGCTGTCCTGGAACTCACTCTGTAGACGAGGCTGGCCTCAAACTCCCAGAGATCCACCTGCCTCTGCCTCCCTCCTGAGTGCTGGGATTAAAGGTGTATGCCACAACTGCCCAGCACATATGAAAATTTTAACATAAAATGATTGGGGCAAATGGATCTGTGTGATCCTGAGGCTTCTACAATGTATATGAAGCAACACAATTTTAACTAAGCGAAGTGTAAGACACATATTGTAATCTCTAGGCAATCAATAACAAGCCCAAAGAAGTTGGCTAAAAGGTCAATAGATAAATTAGGAAATAATTTAAAAATACACTAAGATGATATGACAAGCATGCAGAGAAGGAGGGCCAGAGGAACAAACACTTGAAGCTAAGGACTTCAGGCAAACGGTGGGACAGAACTGCCTCAGAAGAGCTAGCTGTGTGTCCGGCTAGCTAAAGGAAGTGTCAACACAGCAACGCTGCAGACCGAGAGGAATTGTCCAGGTGGAGAAAGAAAGGTCTCTGTAAGATGTGCAACACAACTGTTGAAAAATGGGTGCAAAAAATAAGAATTATGAAACCAGTGGGAAGAACGCTGGGAGGGCTGTGGAGATCTCAGAGGGAGGTAAATTCCAGATGAGGAGAAGGGAATGGGTCGTAACCATAGTTCATCTAGGAGAAGTGGCAATCACAAGTTTGTAGGTGCCGAGAACAGAGCTTCAAAATACGCAAAACAAATATACAATTCAAAGAAGTAGAGAACTCTACAATCCTATTTTAAAATGTTAATACATGTTACCTGCCTTTGAGAGAACCTAGGCCTCAAATCAGCAGTAGAAGCTGTGTTTGCATAACCCACCAATGCCTCAGCCTAGTTGGTATCGAGAGAGCACCAAGCCCAGTGGATCGTTTTTCAAGACGGCATTAGGTTAAGTGAAATAGAAAGACAAACACTGGACCCGTGAGCCAGTTCCGGAGGCAGAGACACTTGCCACCGCTTCTGATGACCTGAGTTAGACCTCTGGAATGCACACGGTGGAAGAAAGGAACTAACCCTGAGAGCTGTCTTCTGACCTCC
Organism: Peromyscus aztecus; assembly: GCA_902168405.1. Classification (NCBI taxonomy): domain Eukaryota; kingdom Metazoa; phylum Chordata; class Mammalia; order Rodentia; family Cricetidae; genus Peromyscus; species Peromyscus aztecus. Next base: position 19,041 of record CABHPQ010176114.1, read on the forward strand.
ACATGCACACTGTGGCACATGCATGTGCACAGATACACATAAGTCAGTAAATGTAAAGTGGGAAAAAAAAGATCCTACTGCATGTTCTCACCCATATAGAGAATCTGAAATTGTGGAGCTCACAAAAAAAGAATAGCAGTTACCAGACCGGAGAAGGTGGTGGGAAGGGTGAGGGCTAATGTGAATGCTAACTCCCAGTGTTCTCCAGCACAACAGGCTAGACTGTAGTTGACAACACTTAGCAGCATATCACAAAACGGCTTGGAGAAGGGACTCTGAATGATCATAACCAAGAAAGGGATGGTATGTTAGAGATAATTAATATACCGATTACTCTCATGTGAGCATTAAACATGGTTTCCTGGATTGAAATACCATTCTACACCCTAAAATACATGTAATTATTATGTATTCATTAAAAACCATATGTTATCAGTTAAAAAACAGATTGCAGGTAAATCTATGCAGTAAGTCCCAGTAAGTTGAAAAGGTTGCAAGGGTGCAGTGAATTTTCGTTGGATGCAATGGAATTATGACAGAAATCGTTGATGGTGAACTATAGGAATACTCAGATGTTTGGAGGCAGACAGCACTTCGAAGTAACCCTGAGTCAAAGAAGGAGCCACAAGGAATGGAGACCTTTGAACAGAATGATCACAGAAGCAAACATCAGAATGGATAGCTGTGATAAAAACAGTGTTTGGAAGGAAATTTATAATTTTACATACAAAAGAAGGTAGGTTTCGAGGCGGTACTTCAAGGGTTCTTGAAAAAAAAAAAAACAAAAAAACAAAAAACAAAAAAAAAAACCCAACTCTTTATTGATTCTTTGGGAATTTCACATCATGCACCCCAGTCCTGCTTACCTCCCAGTCCATCCATAATCTACCCTTCACTCCTGCAGCCTGTACCTGCAAAAGAAGCCCCCTCCAGAGAATTAATTAAAAACAAAACAAAACAACAACAACAATAAAACACCTTAATCCTCTGTCTTTCCAAAACTTCTTTATTCATTCTAATGGCATCGGGAGTATGTCACTTATATACCCTTTTGTCCCATCAGCCCCACCCACAAAATGTCCATTGCAATGAGTCATTGGTCAGCTTCAAGGCCTCAGGCATGCCATCATCACTGGACCCTCACCAAAACTCCTCTAGGAGATCCTGCTGTTGCTCCGAGTCTTGGAGATTCTGTAGTTATCATTCTGCAGAATCCCTTCATGCACTCCAGAAGGTCATAGATGGGGTAGACGTTAGGGTGGGCCAACCCCAGACCCAGGATGTGGATCTGGGTGGTAGCTGAGTTGGTTGGTCCAGGCCTTTGGGACTCCCCACTTCAGGTGAGGAGCAGAGCCAGCTCTCCTAGGCCCATGCCATGGGGCCAGCTCTCCCACAGGGGGTGTGGGGCCAGTTCTCCTGCTGCAGTGTCCAGCAAGGGGCAGGATCAGCTATCCCAGAGCCAGTGAGGGGCAGGCCAGAATAAAATGGCCCTCCGATTTCAACACAGGCATGGTTCCTATTACCCCCTGTGCTAACACGGGTCATGAACAGCATCACAGACCCCAGCTGCAGCAGGAACACGGACCCAGATGTGGTCCTTGGCAGCAGCTTCGGCCTGGACATCCCCATACCCCTGGTGGCAGCACAGGTCACCACCCAGATTAATATGACCCTGGCAGCGTCAGCAAGGCCCTCAGACACCAACATGGTCTCAGGTGGCTGTCCAGAGCCTAGGAGCCCACACAACCCCCAGTGGCAACAGGAGCCATGGACATCACCCCAGACCGTGGCTGCTGCTGGGCCATGGACCCAGGCATGGCCCATGACAGCAGCCTGGGCCCGAGACACCATGGCCTCAGGTGGCAGCACAGGCCACTCAGATTGGCATGGCCCCCACAGCAGTGTGGCACTCGGACACCAACATGGCTCCGAGTGGCAGCCCAGACCCTTGGCATCGGCTTGGCCTTCGGTGGTGTCAGGAGCTTCAAGGGTCCTCTTTAAGAGTCAGAGCAAAAAGAAGAAAGGAGGGGAAGCAGGGAAGAAAAGAAGGAGCAAGGCAGGAAGAAACACAAAGTAATCAGCAGAGAAAGAAATAGTAGAAATGGAAGCGAATAACATCAAACCAGAGAACACAGAAGATTAACAACGCAAACGGGTCACGTGAAGAGATGGAGTAGATAGACTAACCCGCAGATGGTGGTGGGATGGTGACCGACGAGGATTGACAAAAACAAAACAAACAAACAATCAAAAAACAAAATGATAGAAATGGGCAAAAGTAAGTTCACACTTACAGGTCAGTTGGGTTTTAGCAAAGAAGTCAAAGCAACTTATGGGGAGAAAATATTTTCACAAAATGGTGCTGTCTTAATTGGGTGTGTCTTTGGAAACAAAGAAGACACCTTATCATTTTATCTCCATCATATGCAAAAATTAATTTGAAATGTACCACAGAGCCAGAGACAAAAGCCATAAAACATTTTTTAAAAATGCAAGAGCATATTTTGGTAATTTGGGGACGAGGAAAGTTGTGTAGGTCACAGAAAGTGCTAATCGTCGAAGAAGCTGATACATCTCTAACCAAACTCAAAGCCTCTGCTGGTAAAGGACATCACTAAGGGGGCTGGACAGATGGGTCAGCCGTTTAGAGCACTGCTTGCTTTCCCACAGGACCCAGGTTCAGTTCCCAACACCCCCATGGTGGCTCACAACAGCCTGTAACTCCATTTCTAGGGGACCTAATGCCCTCTTCTGGCCACTTCAAGTGTTAGGCACAAACACGACATACAGACAAACATACAGGATAACACTCATAGACCTTAAAAATAAATAACTAAGCCAGGCGGTGGTGCCACACGCCTTTAATCCTAGCACTCGAGAGGCAGAGGCAGGCGGATCTCTGTGAGTTCGAGGCCAGCCTGGTCTCCAAAGTGAGTTCCAGGAAAGGCACAAAGCTACACAGAGAAACTCTGTCTCGAAAAACCAATAAATAAATAAATAAATAAATAAATAAATAAATAAATAAATAAATAAACAAATAAATAAATAAATAAATAAATAAATCTTAAATAGACATAACTAAGTAAATAAATGAGCAAGCCACATACTGGGAGAAAATATTCACAAGTCTGAAAAATGGACAGATATTCTGCATATAGAAAGAACTCTTTCAACTCACTAATGAAAAATAATCAATTCAATTAAAAATTGAGCTTAGCAGGGTAGCACACAATTATAACATGAGCACTTGTGAGGCAGGGGGAGAGTGAGTTCAAGACCAGCTTGGGACATGTAGTGAGTTCAAGGTTAGCCTAAGACACATCACAAGATTCTGTAAGGAGGAAAACAGGGCTGGGGAAACAATCCAGTGGTTACAGCACCTTGTTCGGGGCCGAGGGTTCAATTTCAGCGTCATGAAAGTAAGTGAGAAAAGAAATAAATAAATGGATGAAATATTTGGATACTTCACACAAAAACATGCAAATGTCCACCAGGGACTTCAAAGACACTCATTAGTGTTCACCAGGGAAATAAAAACTAAACCCACGGTGAGATACCACAATACTCCTACCTAAAATTATAATTACTGACATGACCAAATATTAGTAAGGATGTGGCAACTCCTAAACCAAGTACATAAATAGTACCCTGTGACCCACAGTGTCACTCCTAGGGGTTTCCCACACGAAATGAAAACATATGTTCACCAAAAGGCTCACCTGGGATGGTCATACCTGCTCTATTCACTTGAATGGAAAACACAAAAACATATTAGATGGTCATCAACAATCAGAGTGTTGATAGACAGACACACCAACAGGATTATATTCATTAGTGTTCTGCTATTGTAACCAACGCCTGAGACAGTCAACTTATAAAGCGAGGTTTGTTCCGCTCATGGTCAGGGTCAAGCAGACCCATTCATGGCCTTTAGGCTTCTGGTGGGGATAACAGAAGAAGCAACGATGGGCAGCAGGCAGCAGAACAAAAGTTTTCACCTGGTGGCTAGGAAGTAAAGGAGAGAAAGAGGGGTGGGATGAGGTCATACTGTCTCCTTCAAGAGCGAGCACACCCTCAGTGACACAGATAACTAATAGCAAGTAAAGCCCCATTCTTGGAAGTTTCCAGTATCTCCCAACAGTACCAGTGGGAACTAAGTCTTTAGCTCACACACTGCTCACCCCCCCCCCCCAGACCCTTGGCCTTCTGCAGGAGAGGGATTAAGGTTGAAGGACCCAAGGATGGCTGCTCAATGGGTCTGGGACATCTCTATGACCAAGCTAAGAGATTTCTGAACCCAGTGCCCATGTTCAAGGGTTTAAGTTTCAGCACAGCTGGTGTTTTTCCTGATCCTGCCAATAGCTGCCATGGAAGAACGGCTCTGGCGGTGATGGCAGTCTTTGTCACAGGTGTGTCTCTCCCCAGCTGCTCTGTTCTTGATCCAGGCTCAAAGGCTGGTATCCGTCTGCTCTCTCCCTGAAGCTCTGTGCAGCGGCCCTGCTGTGTCAGACTCCTCAGACCGCTTCTCACAACGTTCCACCACCTGTGGGAGGAAACAAACATTCCCAGAAGGCCCCAGGAGGCTCAGGAGACACAGGGGAGACTCCTCCCAAGGTCCTGTGGTTGAGGCACAGGAGAGGCTGAAGGCAGGGGGCCATGAGGGCTCAGCACCGACAGGCCTTTCCACGAACATCATCTGCTCATCCCTCACTTCCTTTCAAGATGTCATCTGAACCCAGACCCAATAAAGCAGAGATGGAGCAGGATTTTGATAGCCTGAGATTATATTTCTTAGTAACACCATGCCCTGTTACACACCAATATGTTATAACCAATATATTGTACACCAAAAGAGGTCACAACCTTTTTACACCATGCAACTATGGCTGCAGGTTACAGCACTACCCTACCCTACATGGTAGAAACATCATCATCATCATCATCATTCTCTCTCTCTCTCTCTCTCTCTCTCTCTCTCTACACACACACACACACACACACACACACACACACACACACTCACAATCAGAACAGAATAGAACCAACAAAGGCATCATATGATCAAAAAGCAAGGGGGGGGGGGCGCTGGGAAGATGGCTCAGGCAGCTGAAGAAGCATGAGAACTTGAGTTCAGACACTTGTGTTCATGTAAAAAGCCAGGGTTGTTTCCAGGCAGACTCAAGAGCCTCACAGATTCCCGTCTGTCTCTGACCTCTGTCATATGCTCCATTCAAGACAACCAAAAAGAGTCCATTTCTCTAAAACTGCTAGGGAGATACACAGATTTACAGATGGCAGTGGCGACCAAGGACAGGATCACATCCTCTGAAGGCGCTGAGGTAGGAATCTCTCACTGAATAATTTTCTTCTTTTCAAATGTATTTCTCTTGGGAGGCCATCTCCATCTTTCTTCTAGTCTCCATCCCCACAGGGGCACTGGCTTCAGTTCTGCTTCATGAACTTCTCTGTAGCTTCTCCACCTACACACAGCCCAGCTGTCTAGCCCCAGCTCCTGCTCCAGTTGAGTCATTTCACTGGAAACACTGGCCCAGTGAAGCAGGGTTGGTGGTCCTCCAGGAGTCTCATAAAGTCTTCACTGAAACATCGCCTCCATCATCATCATGGCCACCTTCACCATCATGATCGGCATCATGCCACTGTATCACTGCCGCCACCTGTCAGCGTCAGTCACCCTCATTACCGCCACCACTGCCATCGGCATCACCAATTCCACCACCACCATAACCACCATCACCGCCGTCAGCACTGCTTCCACCACCGTCACCAACATTACCAGCTCCTTGTCAATTCCACCACCAGAGTATCCACTTATTGGGGGTCCATTTTGTATATGAAAAACTACTCAGAATCTCCTGTAAGACAGAGGTACAATTACTTCCATTTCGTGGAAGAGAACATCAGAACTTGGAGAATAACTTCCTGTTGGGACGCAGTCACTCCGCTAGGATTCTCCGGCCTCAACCAGGCCCTCAGGGCGGCTGCCAGGCTGTTTCTTTCTTTCCCTGAATATGGTTGTCCCGGATCCACATCAGGTTTTAATCCAAGGCCACATGGCCTCTGCAACTTCTACAAAATAGTCTCTGGGCCTTTGTTGCAAACAGCCACTCTGCTTCACCCTCTCACCACCAGAGCTGACCTTTCTTGAGCAGCAACTGGTTCCAAGCAAGCTTTGGTACCCGACGGCATCACCTTCACTCCGTTCACGCCACAGACTGAAGAAGTCTGTCCCTACAGCCTTAACAACCCTGTAGCTCTTTGATTCTGTCCTTTCCACAAATCCGACCTGGAAGGCATGTGAGAAGTGCTTGGGTGTTTTGTTTGTTTGTTTCTGTGGGAAGAGCAGCCTGTCCGCCGTCCCTGTATAATACTGGCAACCCATAGAGTCTGGGTTCAAAGGGACTGTCATTGGAAACGATTAGAGACTCCACCGAGACCTGCTCAGGATACACGTCCTGCTAACTTCATAACCACAGGACAAGACATCTGAGAACCCTTCATGCGGGAGCACCAACATCAGCAAAAAAGCATCAAGAGTATGGGGAGAGATGGACCCACCGAAGCCACCTTTTTGGGGTCTGTGTGGGGTGGGCTTCTCTAGCATACAGGCAGACTAAACAAACCCCCAGCTTGTTATGTGAGGTTTTAAGGAGATGAGCGGATGACAGCGAACATCACCCTGCGGCCTTCTTCCCCCAAGTGTACCAGGCAACCCTGCTACTGAATTTGCTTACCTCCCTTGAGCTGGGCCAGCCCTGTGCCGGACTAACCGCACACATCCCAGGCTCCACAGAGCCCACAGAGGTGGTGCTGAACATCGTCGTTAACTGTGTGTGCTGTCTCCAAGGCAGACCAGTAGATCTCTTTATCTGATTAATTAAATAATGATGCTGTAGACATTTGTGCACATGTTTTGTTGTTGTTGTTGTTTTGAGTCAGGATTTCTCTGTGTAACCCTGGTTGTCCTCGAATTCATTCTGAAGACCAGGCTGGCCTTGAACTCACAGAGATCTGCCTGCCTCTGCCTCCCAAGTGCTGGGATTAAAGTCACATGCCACCACTTCCCAGCTTTTTAAGCCCATATTTTTGTATGGATATGTTTTTGAATTATCTTCAATATCCCAATAACAGTGGAATACTGGGTCCCATGGCATGGTGACTTTATGTGTAACACACAGAGGAATTGTCTCATGATTTTCCAAAATAAACTAATTTGAACATTCCTCCCAGCAATGTGCTACGAGGTATTATTTCTCTACATCCTCACCGACACTTGCTACTATTGTCTGTTTTATTTTAATCATCTTTGTAGGTGTGAGATGGCATTTCATTTGTGGTTTTGATGAGCAGTTATCTGATGAGTAATAATGTGGTATTGGCTATTTGAATATCTTCTCTAGAGGAACGTCTAACTGGGTCTCTCACTCATTTTTTAAGTTTCAGAGTTACTGACTTGTAATAGGTTGGTTTTTTGTTTTAATACTCTGAATATCTGGCCTGTGACCATTTTTCTATACGTAGATTACACACAGGATTAGTGCATAATTCTTTTTATTTTATCCTGGATTTAGTGATTTTTTTTCCAGGATAAACCTGGCCTCATAGAATGACTAAGAAAGTGTTACCACTTAAGCAACATTTGTTTTTCTTTTTTTTAAATTTACATTGCTATGGATTTTAGTTTATTGATACAAATTTAAAGTTAATTTTTATACTATATGTATATTTCTACTCTTGTTTTTTATTAAGAGATTTTTCTATTCATTTTACATACCAACCACAGATTCCCCTGTCCTCCCTCCTCCCACCCACCAGCCCTCCCCACCAACCCACCCCTCATTCCTACCTCCTTCAAGCAAGGTCTCCCCTGGGGAGTCAGCAGAGCCTGGTACATTCAGTTGAGGCAGGTCCAAGCCCCTCCTCCCTGCACCAAGGCTGCACAAAGTGTCTCAGCATAGGCACTAGGCTCAAAAAAGTCGACTCATGCACTAGGGACAGGTCCCATTCCCACTGCCTGGGAGCCCTAAACAGTTCAAGCTAAACAACTGTCTCGCTTATCCAGAGGGCCTAGTCCAGTTCCATGGGGGCTACTCAGCTATTGGTCCATAGTTCATGCGTTTCCACTAGTTTGGCTATTTGTCCCTGTGCTTTTTCCAATCATGGTCTCGATATCCCTTGCTCATAGAATCCCTCCTCTCTCTCGCTGATTGGACTCCTGGAGCTCTGCCTGGGACTTGGGCGTGGATCTCTGCATCTGCTTCCATCAGTCACTAGATGAGGGTTCTGTGATGACAATTAGGGTATTCAGCCATCCGATCACCAGAGTAGGCCAGCTCAGGCACCCTCTCGACCCTTGCCAGTAGTCTATGGTGGAGTCATCCTGTGGATTCCTGGGAACCTCCCTAGCACTCTGTTAAGCAACATTTTGAAAGAGTTTCTTTTCCTTTCTTTCTTTCTTTCTTTCTTTCTTTTATTTTTTATTTTTTATTTTTATTTTTATTTTTTTTTGAGACAGGGTTTCTCTGTGTGGTTTTGGTGCCTGTTTGTCCTGGATCTTGCTCTGTAGACCAGGCTGGCCTCGAACTCACAGAGATCAGCCTGGCTCTGCCTCCCAAGTGCTGGGTGGGATTAAAGGCATACGCCACTGGTTATGTTAATTATTCTTTAAAAATTTTGTATAATTTACCACTGAAATCATCAGGTTTTGGGTTTTTCTTTGTGGTAATTTTTTTTTCAGGGCAAAGGAAGGGTTAAGGCAGAGTCTTGTGTAGCCCAGGCTGACCTCAACTTCACCATATAGCTGAGGATGGCCTTGAACTCTTGATCCTCCTGCCTCAGCCTCCCCATTGCTTGGATTACAGGCACGGAACTCTGTTCTACTTGAAATTTTGTTGTTAATAAAGGTTCTAATTTAATGTGGTGATATATTGTGTGCCCTAATAAAATTTTCCTGAAGATCAGAGGACAGAACAAGCCACTATATTAAACATAGAAACCTTTAATCCTAGCACTTGGGAGGCAGAGCTCCATCTAGATCTCTGTGAGTTCATAGCCACCCTGGACTACATAAGATTGATTCCTAGGAGAGAAACAGAGCCAGGCAGTAGTGGCACACACCTCTAATCTCAATACTTGGAAGTCACACTCCTTTAATCCCAGCACCTGAGATCTCACACCTTTAATCCCAGTATTTGGGGAGCACACACGCCTTTAATCCCAGCACTAAGAAGGAAGTGATGACCGGGCGGAGAAAGGTATATAAGACGTGAGGAGACAGGAACTGAAGGCCTTTTCAGGCTGAGGAGTCCTAGAGGTAAGACATGGCAGTGGCTTGTTCCTTTGTCTCTCTGATCTTTCAGCATTTACCCCAGTATCTGGCTCTGGGTTTTTTGTTTTTTTTTTTATTAAAAGACAATTTAGGAATTCGAGCAACAATTTAATCTCTTCATTTTTTATTTTACAATCTATTTCCTGGATAAGCTCTGTCAGTTTATGTCTTTCTAGTAATAATTCCATTTCACCCATGCTACCAACTTGTTGGCATGAATATGTTTACGGTATTCCTTTACAGTTATTTTATCTCTGCAAAGTTGAGCTTGCTCTCCTCTTCCATCATATTATTAGTGGGAACATTCTTTTCTCCCCTTAGTCAGTCCAGCATAGGGATTGTCAGTTTTCATTTTTTTCCAAAAGAAAGGAACTTTTTACTAATTTTCTCTATTTTTCCTATCCTCTGTTCTCTTCATTGCTACTCTGATTTTTATAATTTTTTCCTTCTGCTTGTTTTAGATTTTTTTCTCTTCTTTTTTCCCCCCAGTTTCTTGGGCTGGAAGATGAATTATTGATTTGAGCTCTTTGTTTTTCTAAAGCATCAATGTTCACACTCAGATCTCTGCCAGCAGCTCCTTTGCTGTGTTCTGGAGTGTTGGCATGCTGTGTTTTCATTTATCATAAACCATTCGTAAACTTTTTCCAGGGTCATATTTCCTTGCTGATCTTTCAGAGTGCTTTTACATTTCAGTTCTGTGGAATTTTCTGTTCATCTTCTGTGTGGTTTCTTAACACACATAAGGACATGGTGTGATGTCAGTCCTGTTGAATGCCTGGAAACCAGTTTTTTTTTTTTGTTTGTTTGTTTTGTTTTTTTCGAGACAGGGTTTCTCTGTGTAGCTTTGTGCCTTTCCTGGAGCTCACTTGGTAGCCCAGGCTGGCCTCGAACTCATAGAGATCCGCCTGCCTTTGCCTCCCAAGTGCTGGGATTAAAGCGTGTGCCACCACCGCGGAAACCAGTTTTATGGCCTCATATATGTCTATCCTGAAGCATCTTGTGCAAAGAAGGTGAGTTTGCTGTTGAGTGGAACTTTCTATGGGTTTCTGTTAGGTCATTTTGGTTGATAGTGTTCCATTTCTGAATGTATCTATGAGGTTATCTATTGAGAAGACTGGCATTGTATCAGTGAGCTGAGTA
>CABHPQ010176115.1:0-33132 GCA_902168405.1 Peromyscus aztecus
TTAGGGGCGTGTGTGTGTGTGTGTGTGTGTGTGTGTGTGTGTGTGTGTGTGTATGTGTGTGCGCGCGCTTGTGCACACACGTGCATGCTGCAGGCCTGCAAACATGTATTTTTATGCACATTTATGTAGAGGCCAGAGGTCAAGCTCGGGTGTGGTTCCTCAGATGTCACCTACCTTTTTTTCTGAGATAGGGACTTCAATTCAACTAGACAAGCTGACTGGCTGGTCAGCAGTCCCCAAGGATCTGCCTGTGTCTTCTGCCTCGCTTCACCCAGCACGGGGATGACTAGCCTGGGGCACCATGCCCGGCTTTTTCCGTGGGTTCTGTGGATAGAACTCAGATTGTCATGCTTGCACAGTGGCAAGCTCTTTCCTGGCCGCGCCCTCTCCACACGGTCCAGCCACACCGAAGATGCTATAAGTGGATTCATGAAGTATCTAGCTTAATTACGTTTACTGTAAAGTCCAGACATGCCCACGGAGTCGTGGCACCATCAAGGTCACACCATAGCTACATGTTTTCTTCCTGTGTCACCTGATAGTCCACCTCTGGGTACCTCAACCTCCCTCACCGAAGGTGGGATAAACCCAACACACACGGAATTTCCTCTTTGAGCAGTTTAGAAAGATACAAAGGTTCAAGAGTGAGGATATGTGCCATCCTCAGATAGCTGGACACGCCAAAACAAGGTGGCCTCTGAGTCAGCCTTCATAGTGCCACCTTCATGTTGGGGTGCTGCCCACACCCAGCTTCCTGCCCCAGCAGCCCCAACAGCCTGGGGCTATATCTACCTGTTTCCTGGCTGAGACTTCTGGTCAGTGACATCCTATTTGAGATGGCGGGAATGCGTGAGGGTGGGGGAACTCCCAGGCCAGGCTGCCCGGCAGAATTGCCTGCGGGCACTGAAGTCAACAGTGGCCAGGTGGCATTTCCCGACCGGCTCTTCAGGACGCTGAGCCTGACCGTCACCTTTCAGTCTGCTGGGGTTAATGCCAGCAGGAAGACTGGGGAGTTTAGTCTTTGACCATTTTAGGGACTTCAGTCCTCTGACGTTCATTTATTTATTGTGTGTGCATTTGTACACATGGCATGACGTGTGTGTGTGTGTGTGTGTGTGTGTGTGTGTGTGTGTAGGTCAGAGACCAACTTTGTGGAATTTTACTCACTAAGCATCTCACCAGCCCTGGACACCTCTCACTACTAATACTTAAAATGACACAGTAACAAGAGAAAAATTAATACTTAGGTGTTTACATTTTGTGTGCAGTTTTACAAATGGCCTGTTAGGGTATAATAAAGAAAATTCTGTTTTTGAGAGCCGTTTTCTGCCACTGACCTGTTCCTATGTGTTGCTGTTTCTTGACTTCTCTGAATCTACTTCCTGTTTGTAAAATGGCAGTACTTGCTAGCCTTTCTTTTAAGGAACGGATGAGATAGGTTTAAGATCTACAGAGATGTTGATGTTTACAATGTGGTTAATTATTGAATTAGTGAAACACTTGCTAGAGAAAGTTAAATTGCCAGACCAGTGGCTCTCAACCTGGAGGTTGTGACCCCTTCACAGGGGTTACATATCGGCTACCCTGAATATCAGATGTTTACATTATAATTCATAACAACAGCAGAATGACAGTTATGAAGTAGCAGTGAAAATAATTTTATGGTTGGGGGGTCACCACCACATGAGGCGTCCAACTAGGAAGGCTGAGAACCACTGTGCCAAAGAGACCTGAGGATTTACAGTGAAGGAAGACGACATGATGTCATGAACGGTCTTCCGTTTGATGCCAGCACTTAGAGGCTGTGGGCAGCCTGTTGTTGGGAGGGATGGGCACCTTTGGATGCTGATATGATGGAGGGGAGGGGAACCCAAGCTCTTCAGTTTATGAAGCATTGTTGAGTAGGGACCATTTATCCCTGGGCAGTATCTCAGTGCTGGGCTCTCAGCTGCCCATGCTTCTCTTGGCTTTGTGGAGCCAGGAGAGAAAGGAACACTGATGGTATGTATGGCAGTATGGGAAGGCTCTGGGATGCAACGGGAAGTCCCAGCAGCCTTGAGGTCTCTGAGCAGTTGACCGGAGAATCTTTCAGAAAAGAGGTGGGGAGAGCGATCTGGTAAAAACATAAGCAATGAATAGAATAGAGAAGGGTCGTCCTAGGATGCTCCCTGAGGCCCCAAGGAAGGCCTGAGCTGCTTGAATGGCCGACCTGTTGTAGAGTGGAGAAGGGAGAAGAACATGCCCCTAGGTGTTCTTTTCTGAGGTGGAAGAGTGTCAGCTTGACTGTCGGGCCAGACGTCTTGCTAATGTGGTAGTTCTTCACCTGTCTGGTGACAGTCTGTCTGTCCCAGATCGCGGTAAGATGTTCATGGCCATTGGTTCAAGGCCAGCCTTCTTGTTCTCTGTTCGTGCCTCAGTGGCTCAAATGGGACTGTGAAACCTATAGCTTGTAGCTTCGATCCCAGGGCTACAGCCGAGGCTCTTTAGACAACAGCCTGATGGCATTTTTTTTTTTTTACTGGTTTTAACTGTTAATGACCGTAAAGATATGTATTGTTTAATTAACAGGCATAATATAAAATAACACACATTCAGTGTCTTGTAGTTTAGGAACTGTATGTGTGGTTTATCTCCTTCTAGGCTGTTGTCATATCTTAACCAGGTGGAAGAGCTAGGTTATGGTTAAAAACCTGCAGTTTTTACACACAACCCAGACGATTCCACTATGTCAGGTCCATGACTCACCTTCAGAAACCTTCATTGAATAGATACTGAACAATGCCTCAATGAAAACTCACAACCTCAGAAATATTTCCTTCCTTAGCTTAGCTGTTTTTACCTTCAATGTTAGTGAGAAATATGGAGGAATCCTTCTTTCCCGGTGATACGTTTGCACACCTGTGTGTATATGTGTTCGCATGAGTGCACGCAGAGGCCAGAGGTCATCAAGTGTCTTCACCCTTTCTTTTTCCTTCTTTTTCTTTCTCGAGACAAGGCTTTTCACTAAACCTCTCGCTCATTGACTGGCTGAACTGGCTTTCCTGAGGGCTCCCGTGACCCTCTTGTTTCTACCTCCCAGCCCTGGTGGTGTGGCATGCCCCTGCCTGTGGCCTTTTACCCGGGTGCCCGTGCTTGACTGAGCCATCTTCCTCCCACCCCCACGTTCCTGGTTATTTTTAAGTAATGTTCAAGATCCTACCCAGTGTTTCGTTATACTTCCTGTTGCCTTCTGATCAAGATCTAGCCAGCACCATGTCTGCCTGCATGCTGCCATGCTCCCTGCCGTGATGACAATGGACCAAACCTCTGAACTATAAGCACGCCACCCCAATTAAGTGTTTTCCTTTATAAGAGTTGCTGTGATGATGGTGTCTTTCCACAGCAATAGAAACCCTAACGAAGACAGCTTATGGGACATATAGGAGAGATTTAGGAACCACGAAGAAAGAACAGGTTTCCAGCCTTGAGCATAGGACCTTGCAGTGTTTCTAGAAGGCAGGAAGCTGGCATGTGTCTATACCAGGAAGTTTCAGCAAGAGAGAAAGCCTGGGGAACAGTTTGGTGAGGAACCAGGAGTAGGACTCTGGCTGAGAACTTATCTTTGCAAAGGAACTTAGTCATATTTTTCTCACAGAGTCATAACTTCACTGATTCATTAACAAAAAAAATGAGGAAAGAAACCACATTGTTTAGTCTCCTCACTGAGAAATGTTCACCCTGCCATCTGGGTAAGAGGCATTTCTGAGGTGGAGGTGGACCACGATTTTGGTAAAACATTAGTCAAACATGCTGGGGAGATGGCTCCGCTCTTAGGACTCTCGCTGGGCAAGCATGAAGATCCGAGTTGGGATCTGCAGAACCCACAGAGATGCCAGGTAGGTATGGCAGCCCGTTTGTAATTCCAGCCTCAGAAAGTAGACGCTGGTGATTTCCAGAGCAAGACTAGCAAGTAGAAGAGTCAAGGTTGGTTCCCGATACCACCCTCAGGCCTCCACAGGCACAGACACTCTAGTGCACTTCCGGACATGAAAAAATGGCGGTGGAGGCATGTCCAACAGTAGTTAACTACTTTGCACTTAGGTACTATGTCTCAGATAGACATGGTGAGAATCCCAGTCCAGTGCATCTGCATTAGTGTGCTGGGCCTCTCTGGAAAGCGATTGACAGTGCTTTGGGGGTCTGGAGATGTGGCTCAGTGGGTACAGTGCTTCCCTGATTCATTTATGAAGCCTTGGTTGGATCCCAAGTGCCACATAAACCTGAACAGCTACAGTCCCAGCACTTGGAAGGTGGAGGCAGGAACTACACAGCAAGTTTTTGATCTTGTCTCGGAAGAAAAGGCCTTTTGTTAACGATTCTTGGTTTTTGTTCTGAGCTGTCTCTCCACTCTGAGGCACAATGTACGTTGTGGTTTTTACATCAGCCTTCGCAAACTAGTAGCTTAATCAGTATGCTCTATGTCTTTTCCCTGAGCCTAGCTGACAGACCCATGAGAGAAATTGAAATGACAGTCACCTGGGGGAAAAGTTGGTGACCTCCAGAGATGATGGTGTCTGACATGATCTTCAGTCAAATGCAGTTGGAGCCTTCCTGTTTTGTTCTTGGTTTTGTTTCTTGAAAGCAGCTTGTTAGCAAATGTCTCTCATGTGGCAGCCCCTAGAGGTGTGGAACTCATGAGAAACTCCAGCATGAAGGGGCTGGGCCAGCACTGAGGGCAGTCTGGATTTATCATACTACTCCAACGTCATCTCATGGGATGCAAAGCTTTGTGGCAGGAACTGATTGCCAGTGCTGGGAGAGAATTGTAGGCATACTGGAAGGGCCCAGTTAGTGTTTTCATTGCCTGGGACAGTGTCTGGCCTTTTAAAAACTATTCTTGTCAGAGAAATCCTGTTTCAAAGAAACACACACATACACACTATATATATATTTTTTTTCCTTGTATTTTCAGCAAGAATGGCTTGTCAAACAGTTAATTTTCTTTAAAAAGCTTTTTCTATAACTGAAGTTTACAAGCTATAATATTTCCTAGACTGTGTCTGGATGGTTATAAACCTGTTGCTATGGAGAGGAATGGCACAGACCTTCAGGAATCTTGTGGCTGAGTCCACAAGGTGACATGGGAAGGGGAGGAGAGGAGAGAAGAGCCGCTGCACAGTTGGACACAGGTACAGATGCCTTGTGCCTTTCCCATGTGGGTTTTTGTTCACATCCTTGGACTTTCGCTCCCAGTCATAACATCCCACCCTCCCTTCCCGACAGCCATGCCGATGGAGTTCAGTCAAGAGCTGTATAATTCAAAGTTCTGAGTTTGGCTTAGAGCAGAGGATTTCTTATTGGAATTGAAGATTTACTGAATTGATCGCTTCTAGAAAGGAAGTGCTAAGTGTTTACTCCCTAGGAAATATACTTGTTTTTCCGGAAAAAATGCCTCCTACCCCTGCTCAGAACCTTGACATTTTGTGCCATTGATGTCTCCAATAAGTGGACCCGTTCTAAGAGGCTGTGTCCCACTGGTATGTTCTGAAGCATACAAATGTATTCTTGTTAAACTTCGTGCCTAGTCAGGGTGTGTAGGAAATCTAAAATACCAAAGTTGTGGAATTCCACACCAGTTCTATTGCTGTGGCCTGGACTTTGGGTGTGTCAGAACTTTGTACTTATTTAACCCGTTTCTGGAACTTTTTCAAAGGCTGTCATGTCTCATAGTTTGCATAACTGCCGTGAGAAGTTCCTTTTCTAGAGCTACTCAACTCCGGTCCTTACAGATGCATGGATTGTTCTGAAATCTGTGGCTCCCTCCAGTGTGTAAGATCTGGTTTTGGCAAAATGGACCACTTACTTGGCATTGCTCTTCACCAATTTCCGTGTTCTCTTCCAGCGGTAAAGGTCCGCTTGGTCTTCTGTTAATGGGAAGCAGTAATAGAAATGGACCGCTTCTTCGATGGAGAATTGTAAGCAAGCGCAGTGATTGCCCCTTTGAAGCTTCAGTACAAAAGTATCCCTGGGTCATGATGCTGCAGAACTGACTTCGTGGCTCACTTGGATATTTGAAGTAGCAAAAAGAGAGTATCAAGAATCAGCAAGGGATTTCTTTGCAATTTGGAGTCCATTTTGATAGTTTCTTTTGCCTTCTAACATGAAAGTTGACCGGCAGAGAGGTCTGCTTCCAGGTGACTTTCAACTCAAAAATATGGCCTTCCGGACTGATGAGCTCATTCTTAGTCTACCACCAACTTAATCTGCAAGCTGTGACTTGTCACTTGTCGGTAGAGAAGGCGAAACACAAAGTTTAATCCAGGGATTCAAAAACCCATTTGCTTAGAGAAATGAGGACCTTAATGCTTTTTTGTCTCCTGAGGTATTTCCTTAGGTTGATAGTGTACTCTTTGGAATTTGAGATGGAAAGCGTCCTCAGCACCAGGTATGTGAGCGTAGACTCATTACCACCATCCTCTTGGCTAATGAACAATGCTGATTAACTGTCCCTGACTTCACAAAGCCTGTGCTTCTGCCCTACACATGTCTAGAGGAATAATAGGGAATTTACGACTTTCTATCCTAGATGACTGGTTGCTCATTAAGCGTCCCATCCCCCGGTAGCAGTGTGCGTGCTCACAGGTGGAGCACATGGAAGCTGTGATTGATCCAGGGCTTCAGCTGTTTGAGATGCTCACCCAGGAAAGATGATGCTTTCCTGATTCTTTCTTCACTTTTATTCTGTTTGGAAGCTTTTGTGAACTGGATATCAATATAGTAAGGAAAGCAGAATGTAAAAAACTTAGTCCATGGAAAAAGGACCGTTTGGGACACAAAGAAAGCGGTATTCTGCGTGTATGTTACCTCAGTGAAGAGAGTATTGCTCTCAAATCTGATCCCAGCCCTCAGTTTAATTAAAATAATTATGAGAAGTTATTGGTTGTAGTATTAAGGCAACTCCACGTAGTTGAAAGGGAGGTTTATTTTGTGGGGTAACTTACAAGTAAAGGGATAGGTTACAGCGTCCAGGAAAGGTGTAGCACAGTCCAGCGGTGTTCTCTGGAGAACTCTGCTCAATCTACCTCCAGTGTCCAGGATTCAAGAGAGCCGGCACATCCGGATCTCGGGTCTTAAGGGCTCCGGTCTCGGCCCCGCCTTGTAGGCATGGCAGTTACCGAAGCCTCAATGGGGGTAGTACTTCCAGGTCAAAGCTGGAACAGGTGGAACAATCCTACTATAGGAAGGATACAGCAAATTGCCTAATAAGTTACATTTGGTTCATGTATTATTGTCTTAGTTACTGTTCTGTTGCTGTGAAGAGACAACCATGACCGAGGCAACTCACGAAAGCAAGCATTTAATTGGGAGCTTGCTTATAGTTTCAGCGGGGGGGTTAGTTCATGATCTTCATGGTGGCAGGCAGACACGGTGCTGGAGAAGTAGCTGAGAGCTTATATCTTATCCAAAAGTTGGAGGCAGAGTGAGAGAGAGAGAGAGACAGGGAGACACAGAGTGAGAGTGATATGGGGTTTTGAAACCCACCCCCAGTGACACGCCTCCTCCAAAAGGGCCACATCTCCTGCTCCTTCCCCAAACAGTCCACCGACTAGAGACCCAGCCTTCAAATATAAGCTTATGGGGGCCACATTCATCCAGATTACCACAGTTATCCTGCCAGCTCCAAATTTAGATTTCTTTGTGTGTGCGTGTATGTGGTATGTGTTTGTGCAGGTGTGTAATGTGTGTGAAGGTGTGCATCCAGGTGGAGGCCAGAGATGATGCTATGGCATCTTCTCTGGTCCACCCCATCTTATTTTTTTAATTTAATTTATAAGTGTGTGTGTGTGTGTGTGTGTATGTGTGTGTGTGTGTTTGTGTGTGTGTTATATGGTGTATGTGTGTGGACATGCATGCCATAGTGCATGAATGGAGGGGTCAAGGGCCAGGTCTGGGGAGTTGGTTCTGTCTTTTAATCTTTATGTGGCTTCCAGGGATTGAACTCAGGTTATCAGGCATGCATTGTGAGTTAGCAAGTGCCCTTACCGACTGAGCCATCTTGCCAATCCCTCTTTATTTTTGAGACAGGGTCTTTCACCAAACCTGGAGCTCATCTATTTGGTTAGGCTGGCCAATGAGCTCGTGGGATCTGCCTGTCTCTTGCCCCTTAGTACTGAAGTAACAGACAGACATTGCCATGCCTCCTGCCCCCTTAGTACTGGAGTTACAGACGCATAGTGCTGTGCTAGGCTTTTTACGCTGGTGCTGGGTGCCTCAAAGTTGGCTCTTCATGTTTGAGCACAAAGCACTTGACAGATGGAGCCATCTCTCTAGCCCCCAAGTGGTGGATTTTTTTTTTTCAGTTTTAACTGAATTTGTTGTTGTTCCCTGTAGCTATCTGAAAGTTCCATTAAGATCTGATCGTAATAACATTCTCTTATAATTCTTGATTGTGAGTAAAAATGCCTTAAGGTGTAACATCCTGTACTGTTCGCCTTTGCATACACTGCAGCTCGTAGCTCACTGCTGTTATAGAGAAGGCCTAGGGAAGCCATAGAGGATGCTTGTCTGGGCTCTGTTTTGGATTAACTTTCTGTGGCTATGATAAAATGAGACTATGGCCTTTCATTCGGGAAAGTCAAGGTGGCAGGCGCTGGGGGCAGCAGTCACGTCACAGCCAGGTAAGAGCACAGAGCAGTGAATGAATGTGGACATCAGGGTCTTGGCTCCATTCCTCTCCTCTTGTTCAGTCCAGCATCCCCTATACAGGTCATGACGCCAGCCACAGTGGCTGACTCTGTCCCCCGAACTGTATATAATCAAGATAATTCCCCCACAGTTGTGCCCATAGCCTATCTAGACAGCCCCTCCTTCAGACCTCTTTCCTGGATGAATCTAGACTGTGTTAATAGCGGAAGCTAAGCATCATGGGCTCTCTGAAATAGTCAGCTGATTTGTATAGTAACTTCAGGTCTTCCTTGCTGTCTTACATAACTGAACCTTAAGTTATATGAAATTTCTTTATGTTTATCTTAATTTCATATTGACCCTTAGTAGTATGTCTGTCTTACTTGGTGTTCCTTTTGGAAAATAGACTTTTAATTGAGAGAGAATAACTTCACTTTCCCTCTTCTCCCTTTCTAGCCCCTCCCGGCTGCCCTCCCTCAAACCCCTCCCATGACCCCCTCAAGTTGATAGCCTCTTTTTCTCTAATTATCGTTATACATGTGTGTATGCACTTATGTCTATAAATAAATACAACTTGTTGAGTCTATTTTTGTTGTTTGCACATACATGGTTTCAGGTGTGAGCACTCTGCATTAGACACCCAGCAAGAGGGGCTCATCCATGAGCGAGGCTAATTCTCCCTCACACAGCATTGGTTGCCTGTAGTTCTTTGTCTAGAGGTGGGACCCTATGAATTTCCCCCGTTCCATGTTAACACGTCCATTGATAGTGCCATTGTTCTGGTCTTGTTTATGCCGCCATTTCTAGGAGAGACTTTCCACAGCAGACTCTTGGAGCTATAAATGCAAGATGTATCTGCAAGATGTTGGAGCTAGGCTTTTCTTTTCCCCTTAAGATATGTACATACATACATGTTTTTTAAAGTTATGCCACTTGGGCTGACAGTGTTCCCCACGAGAAACATAGACTAACAAAAATACCATTACCAGATACAAGAAACTCTCTTTGGTCAGGAATAATCCATGTGACTCCTAAAACATCATAGATTATGGATGTAGCCCTCGCTTGCCTCTCGGGGTTTGAAGGTGAACTCTTATTGCTACCAGTACTCACACTTAGACCCAGGACTCCATGATTCGACCTGGAACTGACCCAAAAGCCTCTTTCCTGTGCTCTCACTTCCATGGTTCCAGATAATACTGTGCAGGCTCCCAAGGGAGGGAAGCAGTTCAGCAGTCCTACCCAGCTGCTACGCTGCTGAACCATGACAGTATGAACCATGACAGTAACCAGCATGGCAAGATATGTCCCTTGCTTATGCATAAAGGTGCAATAAGTGATTGCATATATATATTTGAATGGGCCTGCTTGGGTCTATGTAAACCACATGTCCTAAGTGCCCTTAGTTGTTCGAGTTGGTGTCTAATCCACTGGAACTGTAGAGGGGATTGTGAGCTGATATGGATGCTGGGACCCTCACCTGGTCCTCTCTAGAGCAGTAATCACTCTTCTGAGTTGTCATAACAATCCTCTATTTTAAACCCTCTGTAGTGGTTACATTGTTTTAAGACATGAAAGTCATTTTTATGAACTTAAAACATCTTCAAGGATGTGTGTGTGTGTGTGTGTGTGTGTGTGTGTGTGTGTGTGTGTGTGTCGGGTTTGATTTGGGGGTTTGTTTTTTGTTTTGTTTTGTTTTTCTAGATAAGATATCTCTGTGTAGCCCTGGCTGTCCTGGAATGTGCTCTATAGATCAGGCTGGCCTCAAACTCAGAGATTCACCTGCTTCTGCTTCCCAAGAGCTAGGATTAAAGGTGTGTGTGTGCCACCAGCGCCTGGTAAAGACAAGACATTTTTGTAAGTAATTTTTTATTTATTTAGTCATTGAATTTTTATGTGTGTTGGTATTTGGCATACATGTATGTGTGTGTGAGGGAGTCAAATCTACTGGAGCTAGAGTTACAGACAGCTGTGAGCCTCCGTGTGGGTGCTGGGAATTGAACCTGGGTCTTTTGGAAGAACAGCCAGTGCTCTTAACCACTGAGCTATCTCTCCAGTCCCCTGAGGATACATTTCTAACTTTGATATGCTGCTACATGTTTTGAAAAAAAAAGGTAGAACGTATGTTTGGAAAGATACTCTGATCATTTTCTGGGTAAGATGTGTGTGCTTTCTTGTTTGTTTGTTTGTTTGTTTGTTTCCTCACCATTTTCAGTCATCCAGAACTAGGTGACTTGCCACCTAGTGTTGTGAGTAATGATGATATAATAACTACCTGTTGACTGAATGAATGTATTAAATATGCCCTCAGGGACTTACAGAGAGAAAAGGGAAAAACAAAACCAAGCGGGAATTTCTGTGTTGCTTGGCGATTCTGGGAACAGTGGCCTTGTGTGTTTCAAGCTTTTCTGTGAATGTGCTGGGCCATGGAGGAGAATGAAATGGCTCCCGTGACTTGGTGTTGTATTCAGGAAGGTTAGTCAGTGTGCTTCCTCAACGTGACCATGTTCTGTCATCTGGGTTGTCTGTCACGAGTATCCAGAAAATGCACCGAAATGTGCAGTGCAGAATTTATACCCTTTCCTTTTTAGAGTTTTCTTCCTTAGAGATACTTTCCATCCCTTCAGTAAGGCCTTTCCCTGAGAAGGGCTCCAGTACTAGTCAGTTCAGACAAAAAGAAATCCATGCTCCAGATCATCTAGTAGAGTCTAGGAGGAATGGTCAGCTCTTGTTCCAGATGCTTCTAACTTGTCTCCAGAGGAAGCGCTACCTTAGTCCTCCTGGAACAAACATACTAACACCCGTTCCTCCTCAAACACTAGCTCCTATGCGGGTGCTTTCGATCACGTTGTTTTGGGGAAGGTGAATGTTAAGCCTCGTGTAATATTTGATGGACTGTGTTTCAGTTTCCCTCCCTTTCAGCCATTTACCATATAAATCTCAGATGGTGCATTCAGCATGCTGTTACCTTGACGGATCAATCAGTGGAACACCACTTATACAACAGTGCAGCTCACCCACCATTGCAGCAACTTTAACGTATTTTCTAAGTAGCTCCTCACAGTCCGAACATACAAAGTCCTGAGTTGTTTGTACACATCTCAGAAATGTTAGAGCTTTTCCGGTATAGATCCACATTCTTACTCAATGTTAAAGTCTATCAGTAGTCATCTCTATGGTTTTGTGTAGGTCTAGAGTGGCAAGGAATATGAATGCTATTAAAAGCTGGCCATCACCTCTGTTGTTCATGCTAATGTAAGGATAGAATGGAGACAACACAAATAGTTACTGAGTAGCTACCTGTGGAAGTGCAGTTCTGCATGAAGTTCATTTTAATTTTTTTACTTTTGCATGTATATGTGATGTGTGCAAGTGTGTTTGCATGTGTGTGCCGATACCCAAGACTGACAAGGGAAGTCTTTATTGATTGCTCTTTACCTTACCCATTGAGGCAGGGTCCTTAAATTGTACCCAGAATTCCCTGATACAGGCCAGTCTTACTGGCCAGCTTGCTCTAGGGATCCCTGCTCTCGGCTTTTTGAGCACTAGAGTTACAAGAGGGCTGCCATACCTACCCACCCAGCATTTACATGGACTCTGGGAATCCAAACCAGTCCTCCTGTTTATAGGGCAAGCATTTCACCCACTGAACTGTTTCCGTAGACCCTGGCTTTATATAGAGGTTAAGTGGGTATCACCCCATTTCTTCCAATACCAGCCTGGTCATTATCATACCAACGTAGCTACCAACTCAAGACAGTAACTTGACATCTGCAAAACTTCACTGTCATTTTCTGAAAGGTGAGTGTTTAAGACTATTTTAAAATACTCTCTAGATCCCAGCATTCAGCAGACAGAGCAGTGGATACCCGCTGGTTTGAGGCCAGTCTGATCTGCGTTGTGAGTTCCACGATAGCCAGGGTAAAGCCAATAGTTAAACAATAGTTTAACAATAACAACAACAATACTGCTGTTTCTGCCTGGCCCTGCAGGTAGAAAGTATATTTAGGATCCCATCTGGTGCCCAGTAGAGGGAGGGTCTCCTGGAGGTGAAAAATATGTGAGACATTTTATTGTCTTTCTCATGTAGTACTATAACTCCTTGGTTTGCCTAGAATGAACAGCTGCAAACTGACATTATCACAGAGGGATTTCAGAGTGCTGGTGACCTTTGAGAAACTAGGAGAAGGGTTGAAAACCATTCTTTAACTTTTTGGCTAGACCTATACATTGATGTTGTTCAAGTTTAATTTTGCCCTTATTTAACTCTTTTCCTAAGGAGCTTAAAAAAGGTCTGTCTGTTCACCCAGGCAGCTCTTCCCACAGCATGAAATTCCCATCTCATTTATAACCATTTGCCCACTGTCAAAGAATTCAAACTGCATGCTGGACGTGTAGACAGATAGAGGACAAAGTGTCACTCCGTGACTTAAACTGTGGAACAGAAGTGAATTTGTGTAAAACAAATGCTCGAGAAGAGAGTTAGGAATGTGCCATTACACTTCTAACGGGTGCTTCCTTCGTGGAGCGCGAACAGCAAGGAGTCACTGTAAGTACCCTCGAGTAGAACTCCAGTCCACAAGGTGACAGTGGCCCTCGTGACCATGAGTTCCCTCCTGCAAGACGTTGCTGAAGACCATGAATGTAGGAGTTAGATTCAGAAAGCCCTACCTTTGCATGGAGGAACCCTACCCGTTCTCACAGTTCTTGAGGATGTCAGGCCGCCTGGCACCTTCAGTATCTAAATATTTTTGCACTGTGAGATCTTTAAGAGGTTTTGTGGTATTTCCACTTGCTTCCTCGTGCATCGTAGGTTTTGTCAAAAAGAAAACTCCAACCTTCATGAACAATGGAATCATTGTGCTGGGTTTTGAACTCGGGTCAGAGCCATGCCTCTTACAAGTTGCATGTTTGCGCATGACCATTATTTGTCTTGCCTGAAAGAAAGGGTGGGGTGGGTCCTCTTAGAACTGTTCAAGAAGAAAAATAAGGAAGGGGCAGTAATAATAATCATGTGCATAGTTCATGTTCCAGGTTCCTTTACAGCTGAGTGTATCTTGAGTGCTACAAGGAAATAACCTTTAAAATCAAATTATAGTCAAGCTTTGTTGCTAATTCGTGCCTGACTAATTTGCCTAGCCAGTAGTTCTCATTGAAGTCATGCTATTCCTCAACTAACCGTCAGAGGGAAATGCAATATCAGGCTGTGAAGAAGGCTCACATTACTGATTTCAATGCTCACTGTACCAAGTGATATGTGTCAAGGTATCATGAGCCAGTAAGAGCAGAAATAGAGCCACAAACCCAATAAGAACAGGAAAAGGTTGCTGGGAGCCCAGATAGTACTTTTATTAATATTATTATTTTTAATTGTTGGGTGTTTGTGGTTTTGCATGGTCTAGAAATGCAAGTCCTGTGGGTGGTTCCCCCTAGTTTAAGAAAACCTGCTGTCGAATGCCAACATGTAACAGGAATAATAAGCTGTGGAGACAATTGTCTGCTTCTGTAAGACTGACCAGGAAACAAGTGAGACTCTAAAATGAATTTCATACTGTTTTTCAGACAGAATGTTGTTGTGTAAAAAGGAAAATGAGTGAACAAATTAACTACATACTGTAAAGTGTTGACTGCTGCCAGCTTCAATTTGCTATTTGCAAAATGAAAGGAAAAGAAAGTTCGATCAATACTATTTCTAAAACCCTTATGATGGACAGCGACCAGCTGTGTCGGAATAACGGGATGCTTTTTTTAATACTGGGAAAATGTGTTTCATTGTTTTTACTTTAAGATTCTGTCTTTTTTATTTTTTTAAACTTTAATACATTTATTTACTGGAGATTGGACACTGTTATTGTGTACCTGAGGCAGGAATCGGTTCTCCTCCACAGTGTAGGATTCAGGGATCCAACTCACTTTCATCAGGCTTAGCAGCAAGTACCTTTACACACTGGGCCAACTCCGCAGCCCCCAAATCCGTCTTTTTTAATTGAAGGATAGGCACTAAGTCAGAATTTTACTTTGTAACACCCCCAGGCCGGTCCTGAACTCACCGTCCTCCAGCCTCAGCCTCCCAAGTACTGGAATTACAAGTTTGCCCACCACTCCTGGCTCCAATCTGTTGTTTTGTACTTTCAGAATATGGCTGTAAGCCACAGTCTTGCACATGGCCTGTGGCTAGTACGCCTCTTGAGGTGTAAGATGAGGCGCCACACATGCTCAGGGGCCCATTCCTCCAGCTGCGGTAGCTGCTGCCAGGGACAGCAAGAGAAGCAAGAAATACTTCAGTAATGAGGGGAAGGAAGCCTCCACTTGGCACCTCATCACCACCAAGTATTTACTTGAGTGTCCTGGAGTATTTTCTTCAGTGTCCTGGATTGTGTTCTGTAGAATCTCTGTAACGTACTGGAGTATGAAACACCACGTTCTTATTCACACTTTACACAACCGTTGACGTTTTCAAAGTCCACTTAAGTTAACTTGATTGCACTGTTGCCTTTATATAACACTGACATTCACTCTTTCCATAGTAAAAATAATTGACTTGGCTTTCAGGAGTTTCATTCCTTATCCCTCAGAGCTCCCAGTATCAAATAAAAGTGACATATGTAGTCACAGAGTTAGTGTTTAGTCACATTTACTGTTAAGATATCTACAACTACTAACTATCCAATGATTAGACATGCATTACATTCTTATACACCTGTGGATTGCCATTAAACTTTGTGTGTTCAGAGCTTTGCATCCTTGGCACAACACAGGCATTAAATATATTATTTGTTTCTGTAAGAGAATGAATGAACACATGAAAGAATTGACTGTTATTCTAACCATGGAGCTTAAGGTTCAGTAATGAGGAAGTTTAGTAAGGAAGTAAAACACACACTTTTCTTTGGCTGATCTTATTAGCATAAAGTATTTATTGTAACAGCAGACCCACGTTCATTGTTTGACGGAACAGTATAAAATAGGTGGGTAACCATTGTTTGGCCTGACGTCACTAACGTGAAATAACAACACAGAGGGGTGCTTCTGACCCTCTGCACCACCCACTGCCACCGGTGATGAAATCCTGCTTCTGGCAAACATGAAACCGTTCTAGCACCATGCCTTGGCCGTCACTCCAGTGTATAGAAACAGCAGTAGTCAACCAAAGCTGGTTGAGCATCTCAAAATAGAGAATGGTCCCTTACCTTGGCTGCATTTGAAAATAGCATTCATACAGAGTGGCGTTTCAAAGATGTGACAGCTTAGAAGTGAACTACTATGCCTTCTGCAATTTAGAGAAAAAATATATTCTCTCCAGTGGAACTTGGAGCAAAGGGATGTGGAACAGAGCTGTAGTCGGGTTCTCTTTGATAGAACGCAGATGCTGCCGAAGGTGGCCAATTTTTGTGCTGCACTATTTGCTCACAAAGGTGGCATTGCAGGTATTCTAAGGCATTTTATTTGTGTGTGAACGTGTGTGTACATGTGTGTGCCCTCAGAAGTCAGAAAAGGGTATCAGATCCCCTGGAGCCAGAGTAACAGGTAGCTGTAAGCAGTCCAACTTGGGTGATGGGGACTGAACTCAGGTCCTCTGGAAGAGCAGCCAGTGCTCTAAACCAATGGGCCATCTCTCCAGCCCAAGCACTCAGTTTTTAAATCCTGTGACATCTAATGAGAAAACCACAGTGAGAACCACTCTCAGAGACAGCTGTGCTAGGATACCCTAAATCTAAGTGGCTTAATGTATGAGGGGTTTCTTAACTAAAGAAATTCTAGCACAGGTCACATTGGTCATGTGATCACAGCAGAGACGTAGGCTAGCAGAAGGTCACCTGTCTGAGGCAAGGAGGCTGGGCAGTGTGGGAGTTGGTGGTCAGAGTTTGTATATTAAAGTCTTCTGGCATGAGATGCACTGAATCCAGCCGCATAAGTACGCTTTCTAAATCCAACAGTCTCATCACATGGCCGCTGGCTGTTTCCTAGGCCCTAAGCATGACTGGGGGTGGCTGATTGTCCCACCACATCATTGCTGCCGTAGCCATTGCTGGTGCTGGCACTTTTGCGTGAGGACGGCACCAGTCGTCACATTTCCTATATAACAAAAGATTCATCTGATCTCTCAAATGAAGCACCGTTGGATAAAACTTAGCAAAAGAGATTGACCACTGATAACTGTTGGCAGGTAATAATGAAATGAGAGGCTCCCCTACGGCTTTGGTAAACATTTGCCAATAACTGAGAGTGGTCAAGATTAAAAAAAAAAAAAAAAGTATTTGTTTTTCCCATCCCCTTCCTCCATCCTTCAGTCACACCCCTTTGAACATTTTTGCTCAGTGAGGAAGAATCCAGCTTGCCTGGCAGAGTGCCACACACCTGTAGTCCCAGCACTCTGGAGGCTAAAACAGGAGAGAATAGCCTGGGCTACAGAAGGAGATCCTGTCTCTTAAAACAACAACAGCAAACAGAAAGACTGGAGAAGCATCACCAGTGTGTGAAGTGATGGGGCCACTCACTAGTTAGCTGTCTTAAGTGATGTGGCCACTAACTAGTTAGCTGTAACCCTCAAGCGGGAACAGCAGTATGAAAGAACCGAACCCAAGACATCTACAAGAGCAAACCCACTTGCACCCTTAAGGAATAGAGATTCGATCATCGACAGGCTTCAACATAAAAGCCACAAAAATAAACCCAAGATTCACTCCAGAGTTCCAGGGCACTTGCCGTTACTCCTCAGATGAGCCAACCCAAGCCTAGGTGATTTTTCTGGAGTCCTCTGTTGTCAAGGCTGCCCTGTGGCTCCCCATTTCCCCTCACTGTGCAGGAGTCTGAAGACATCCCTCCTCTTAAGGTGGACCCGTCCTTGGCTGGGTCCCAAGGCCTTTTTGATCCTTTGGTTTTCTCCAGCTGTCCTGGACAGAACTCTGTGCTACCTTTTCCTAGGCTTGGGGACGGGCTTTCCACTACCTTCTCATCCCACCCCATACTTCACTTTCCTTCTTGGGCACCTTGGGCCACCGGCACCCAAGTCACACTTCTCTACTCTGGCTCTGATGTATTGTTATTCTCCCCTCACTCATGGCTCCTGTTAGATAGCTATTTCTGTATACGTCCCTTCCACACCCTTTCTCCTAAGCTCCTGTGAGTCCAGGGCTTTTAAATGTTTTCTCCTCCCTTTATGGTCTAGTGATACTTTAAGTGTCATGAAATTCTTGAATGAGTTCATTACATACCACCTTTTTGTGTAAGTACATGGCATGTAAATGCCCTATGCTTGATGTTCCTTGAATTCTTAAAGTGACTTACAGCGTCCTACTAAATTGAGCATAGTGAGGGAGGTGTCATCTTTTGATCTAAAATGTATTTTATATTAAAGACAGGTAGGTGGGCGGAGGCTAGAGAGGTGGCTCAGTCTCCCCTCTAGCCTCCGCCCACCGTCTTAGCAAGCATGGAGGTCTGAGTTTGAGTCTCCAGCACCCCCTATCTTCCCAGCGCTGCGGTGGAGAGCAGGGGTGGAAGGGACCACTGGCCAGCCATCTAGACAGTCAGTCAGGTTCAAGTGCAGTAAGAAATGCTCTCTCAGAAAGTATTAGGAAATGAGGAAGGACTGAATGTGGGTAACAGACCTGAGTTATGAAAGAGAATAGAGAGCTAAATGTTTTTCTAGTTCTAATTCCGTCATGATGTTTTTGTTTAGGTGGTGGATAGATACTTAAGAATATTTTTGATAGTGAAAAAATGGCTGCTCTAACTGTATGTACAGAATCTCACTGACATGGGTAGACTTTGGGTCTGGTTTTTTTAAGACTTTACCTTACTGAGAGCTCAAAGTGCCTTGGATATAGGATGTACCTAAAGTAATGTTTTCCTCTAAAACCATTTCCTGGTTTTGCACTGATAATATAAAATTGTTTAAGGACCAGGAATTGAGATGAATAGTTTAGAGAAACATGCAGCAATGCAAGGAAAAATTGTATTGAACTTGGCGCTTACCATTGTCCCTGGACTGGCTGCTCCGTGAAGCCCAGGGACCTGTCTGCCTGTCTTCACACACACCACCAGCCCGGCTCTGGGTTACATGTGTGTGATGCTGCTTCTGTGTTTCGTAGGGCTACTGAGGAGCCAGACCCAGGTCCTGGTGTTTTTGCAGCAAGCACTCGATCCTCTGAGCCATCTCTCCAGCCTCCTGAATCCTTGCGTTCTTTGCTACCTGGTGGATTGTGCTGCTTATAATATGATTATTTCATGAAGATAAAATTAGAAGTGATTTCTCTTCCTGGCCAATTCAGCACCAGTGTAATTAATGTACCATTCTAGCGGTTGTGGGTTTTTTTTTTTTAAATGTAAATATAAAAGTCTTTTAGATAATGATGAATTTCCCCTCTTAATAGTAAGATGTCGCCTTATGCAGGTGCAGTCATTATTCTTCCCTGTTGTTGAAAGCTGCAGTCCTTTTTGCTACCTGGGCTGGTGACAATACCACTTTTGCTCCTAAGAATGCATCACCCGTGTGCTTGGTCACATATACATAAAATTTTTAACGATGATTTATATAACCTAGTCTTTGCAAAATACCTTACCCATATGTTTGCGGTTTATTTTCTAAGATAACCCTGTTTGCTGAGAGGGGAGATTTTAATGTCATGAGATTTCTCATGCACTGTCTGTCTTCAGCATCACAAACCCCCATTTTGCTCTGCCCCTGACATCTGCACGTGGGGACTTTTCACGTGTGCACAAGGGACTCGGAATGAATCGATATCTTAGAAATGTGCTCTGCGCTTTCTGCTTCCTTTGTTCCTAAAATAAACCGAAGGAGTCCCCTTCCCACCACCTTCTGGCAATACATTCCTACCTGATTTAGATAGCCAAGATAAATGAAAAAGGTTTCGGTAACCCCGGATGGGACTTCTCGAGGCTGTTGGGTCTTATTTGGTGTTGACTAATTTTATAACTACGTTTTCTTGTTGTTGTAGAGAAAGTCGCCTCTGGGGCAGGAAGGGAATGCTTCCACTCAAAGCCTCCAAATCCTCTCTTTATTTTTCAACCAAGCAGCTGTTCATACAGCTTAGGCTTTCTGAGGAAGTGGCTAAATAAAAGTGGAGCAGTACTGAAATGAGCAGGCACCCAAGCTGTCCCAGCCGCTAGCAGCTGTGGATATATGGTTTCTGAACCCTGGGGACTTGTTTTTCTGGCCTAATCTCATCATGTCACATTTGGCTGACACTCGAGACCCTCCTGGGTTTTGTTGTCGTTTGGATTTTGGAATGTGTGTGTGTTCGGTTAGTTTTGGTTTTATTTTCTTTTTACATTTTGAGGTGATAGGTGCAAGTAATTGAAATGATTTTTTTTTTTTTGGCAGCTTATATTTGTGTTCAGAGTTTTCTGTGTCTGTCAGTGGTATGTGTGCGTGAGTTCTCAAAAATATGTGGGTGTGCGTGTTTGAGCAGGTGTGAGTACATGTGTGGAGGCCCAAGGTTGAGTTGAGCGTCTTCCTCTATTTCTGCCCATGGTATTCACTGAGGCATGAGCTCTAGATTGAACACAGAGCTTGCAATGCAGCTAGGGTAGCTAGCCAGCTTGCTCTGGAAATCCCCTGTCCCTGCCTCCTAAGGAGAATTGTAGGCAGGCCACCACACTCCCCTCCCATTTGCATACCTTTTGAGAATACAAACTCCAAGTTGCTGGCTTGCTGCTTGTGCGACAAGTTCTTTAACCAGTGAGTCACCTTCCCTGCCCTTGTGTTCTGATTTTAATTAATGATCTCAAGTGTGCAGACATATGAAAGTAAAATAACTATTATAACAATATTCATCACAAAATGTATTTGGATGACAAGTTTTGGTTTTGTTTTTAATAGAGAGTTGGGAGGCAGGAGTTTTATCAGAGTCAGAACAGAAGGTACAGAATACTCACATAAACCTTCCATCTCCACACACGTGCGTAGCCTCCCCTGGTATGGTACATGTGTGACAACTAACAACGCCACGTTAACACAAGTCCACCGTTGTTAGGAGTGTTGTCTGTGTACTGGGACAGTGTGAAATCAGTTGCTGTAAAATCGTAGAGGAGTCTTCACTACCTCAGAATTTCTCTGGGCTCTGCTGATTCTGTCCTCTCATGCCACAGCCCTTGACGACCTCTGAAGTTTCTACAGTCCCTACTTTCTTGACTTTTTTCATGCTGTCATAGAATTGAAATCCTATAACCTTCTCAGATTCTGTTGCTAATGTGCATCTCATTTCTTCTGTCATTTCTTGGGCTGACATCCTAATTCTGTTCATCACAGATGTTTTAGTTAGTTACTTGCTCATTGCTTTGACCCAAATACCTAACTACTCACTTCAGAGAGGGAGAATTTATTTTGCCTGGCGTTTTCAAATGCAGTTCATTGCTACCTGGTCTCATGCTCCTGGACAGAACATCCCTGTGTCAAGAAATTACAACAGGAGTTCCGTTCCTCGTGGATAGAAAGTGGTGTTCAGGAAGTTGCCAGGGCCACAGTATAAAGTCCCCAAAGATACATCCCTAGTGATCTACTTCCTCTACATCTGAGTACTTTTCACCACTTCCTAATAATGGTTGGAATTCTCCGAGGGACTGACCCATTGATTGGTCAGATCCCTCTAGTCACCTGTGGGAATACCATCACAGATACACTCACCCCTTAGGCTTTCCTTCATCCAATCTGGTTGACTGTCAAAGTCAACCACCATGACAGAATAATGTTCTCTTTCTCTGGCCATACCTCAGTTCACATAGCCACTTACCTACTGAAGGCCGGCCATATTGACTGTTTGTCTATTTTCATAGTTGTGATAAAGCTGCTATGAATGTCAAACAAATAATCAAATGAATTTTTTAATGATTCAGTATTGACAGTATCTCACTGATTATGTAGCATCAGCCAGTACAATTTAAAATTTCATTATCTCATTGAAGTAGTAAATACTACTTGTGCTTCCAGCTTATCTACAAGTGCTGAAGAAAGACAATTGAACAGATTGTATTGTACAGCCACCTACATCTGTAACTGGATCCTTGGGACACATGAATTTAAAAAAAGAATTGAAAGTGTTTATAAGAAGGAATATACTGATGAGACAAGATTTTTTTAATGTTTGTGTATACATAAAATAATGTTTGAATTCATTTATGTCATGTATGTGCTTTATAACCTTCTGTACATGGCCTGAAGTATTTTTAGTGCACTGTATGACCTGTCACATGAGGCCAGGTGTGGAATTTTGGACCTGTGACGTCATATTGGTGCCAAGAAAGTTGGGGATATTGAAGCATTTGGATTTATGTTTTTGGATTAGGGGACTCTCCACCTATAGTTGTTTTAATCAAAAATTTCAACTCATTGGTGAGTGAATGCCATTTCCATCACTGTCTTTGTTTTCTAGAAGGAAAATCCTTGTGTATGAACATGGCCTATGGGATTTAGGCATGACAGCAAGGTTTCCTGTATGTGCTCTTGACTGCAGTCACCAGTCAACAATAAGACAGTTTGGGGACAAACCTTTAGACAGTGTAATGGCTCTTGAAGAATTTGTTTTTGACCCATGAATCACGTTCTTATTTGGGGTGGTCCAGTACTGGAGGTTTCTATGGGGCCTGAAAGCTGTGGCGAGGTGTGATGGAAGGCTGGACTAGATTACCCCAGCAGGCAGTACAGGCTTACAAGACTTTCCTGGCTGGTCTGCAGATGCAGTCTATCACCCTGTCATCTGGTTCTTTTCCTTCCAAGCTTGTGGGCCTGTCTTTAGTATGTGAGCTTTCTAGGGCAGTGTAATAAATGTCTACCAACATGGCTTAAAATCAATGTTTGATTATTTTTCAAAGTTCTGGAGTCTCGTTCAAATCACTGTCACTGAACTGACGTCAAAGCTCCTCAGCTTCTAGTGGTCACCTGCATTCTCCCCCTTACGATTGTGGTTATTTATGTTTCTGCTCGTGGCCATGTTGCCTGCCTTTCTGTCTGAGTGAGATCTCCCCCTACCTCTCTTCTAGCAGAGCCTGGCCACACGAGTCAGGAAAGCTTCCACATCACAAACAATACCCCTTTTTTAAGTGATGTGATGTGTATATTAATTTTGTTTACAGTGGAAACAAAGGGTGTAAGTGTGGCGGTAAGAATACAACCTGTAGGAGTTGGTTCTCCCCATCCACCGTGTGGATCCCAGGGATCGAACTCAAGGACTCAGGAATGAGGGCAAGTGCTTTAACCTGTTGAACCATCTCATTGGCCCCAACACAGCATCCTTAATTCAGTCCCACCTGCAAATACTTTCTTCCATGTTAGGTTAACATTTACATTAGGGCCTAACATCTCAGGTCATTACCTAGCTTCCCCTCCCCCCCCCTTTTTTTTATAACTGTGCTGTGATTTAACAGAAAAATAGCCAGTTGTGTCCATTGTTTCCCCAAAGTCCAATGAGAAATATACTTCATGCTGGTGTAGTTTCTGAGCACCCAGAGAGAGAGAAAGAGATGCATAAACTCTGTCTCTTGCAACAATAACAACGTGCATACATACATACAAGAAGACACAAACATGTAAGCAGTGGAAATACCCCTCAGAAAGAGGAAAGTTGTTATTACTCCATTGTATGTGTCAAGAGAACCTGGGTTTCTCTTAGTTGTCATGTGGAGCATTGAAACAGTCCAGGGAGGCTTGCTGTCCAACTTACGTCTAGGAACTTTGGTCATGAGCATCAGGTTGAATCCTGGATGTTTACTACATTATTGTACCCGCTCACCATAGGGCAAGCCACATACTGATACTTGAGCAAAGCAGGCCTAATGTTGATATCTGCATCTAAGGTATTGGGAGTCGTTAAGTGAAACAACACATTTTAAATGTTTACACTGTGGCATTGTAGATTGTAGCTTACTTTTCTCCCCCCTTTATTCCCTTAAACAAAACATGTTTGTGGATTGGATGTACTTAGCACACTGCCCTAAGTAAACAAGCATTGTTCTCTCTGGCCCCTCCCCCTGAGCACATGATGGCAAATTAAATATATCATGGGATACTATTTCACCTTGGATATAGTCCAACGTCCTAAATTCATTTTATATGACAGTGTCTCTCTGTGTCTTCATCCCCTCCGCATCTCAGATTGCAGAATAGCATATTTCTTCAAGGAAAAATAAATAAATAAATGGTTATGTTGCTGCCTGTAGCTAATAGCATTTAGACGCTCCATAACATGACTGAGGGTTGCTTAGCCATCTCATTGATGACAGTTGCCTTCTAAATGTTATTTTTAATCAAATCACCTGAGTATCTGCATGTAATGTACACACAGAGATACGTCTGTGTGTGCATGCTTGTGTGTGTGTCTGAGAGTGAGAGAAAGGGAGAGAGGGAAGGAGAGAGAGAGACAGAAGAGGGGGAGGGAAGGAGAGGGAAGAAGAGGGGGGAGGGAAGGAGAGGGAAGAAGAGAGAGAGAAGGGGTTAAAAACACCTGTATTTGAATAGTTTGACTTTGGCATTTATAATCATGATATTAACAATTCTATTTCATTAAAATTCTCACCGTGATTTCTTCATGTGCATGTGTGCATGAGTATCTGCATGACATACTTGAGAAGGTCAGAGATCACTATCACGTATTTTCTTCTGTGACTATCCACCTTATTTTTTGAGACAGGGTCTCACTGAGTAGTTTCTCACTGATTCGCTACACTAGCTGACCACTCACCGTAGCCCTCAGGGGACAGATGCACACTGCCATGCCCAGTATGTTGTGGGTGCTGGGATCAGTTACTCAGGCTTCTTCACACAGCCAATGCTTTACTGATTGAGCCCTTTCCCCAGCCCCTTACATTAATCTAAGAAGGAAAAAGAGGAGGCTGGAGAGATGGCTCAGTAGGGAAGAGCACTGGATCCTGTTCCAGAGGACTGAGGTTCAATTCCCAGCACCCACAAGACAGCCTACACTTTGTGTAACTCCAGGTCCAAGGGATCCGTTCTCTTTTCTAGCCTTCATGGGCATCCGGCATGCATGTGGTATATAGATGTACAAGCGGGCAAAACACTCATGCACATGACATAAAAATACATAAATGAATCATGAGTGAAAGAGCTGTTGACTACCTACAAGTTTCTACAAGTGCCCACAGTTACCAGTTAGCCTGGTAAACTAAGACACAAAGGGAAACCATGTGAGAAATGCCTGGTCCTTTTTTTTTTTCTTCGGTCATTAATTTTGCACACCCAGTTTCCCTGTGAACATCATGGAAATGACATGAATGACAAGACCTTCCCACTTCACCAATCCTTCCTTGAAATCAGGTCCAGCGTCTACCAAGGTTAATGCC
Source organism: Peromyscus aztecus (assembly GCA_902168405.1). Lineage (NCBI taxonomy): Eukaryota > Metazoa > Chordata > Mammalia > Rodentia > Cricetidae > Peromyscus > Peromyscus aztecus. The sequence goes on from CABHPQ010176115.1 coordinate 24,979, forward strand.
TCCGACCAGGCCCAGCTGCAAAGCATTTGTTTTGCTTTCATAAATTTTATTTATTACTATTACGTATGCACGTGTGTGACAGTATGGGGGGGTGTGTATGTGAGATGTGCTACAGCATGTGTGTAGACATCGGAGGGCAACTTCAGAAAGAAGTTCTCTGCCTCCACTGTGGGTGCTGGGGATTGAACTCGGGTCCTCGGGCTGGTGAGGCAAAGGCTTTTTAACCCCTGAGCCATCTTGCCCTCCCCTTTGCCTCAATGCATATGACTGTAATAATGACCCAAACCAGAGATATGACTGATCGCTAGGACACTGGGAGATGCACTGAGTATTTTATAATCAGAAGCTTAACACAGGCATTCCAGCTTAAGAAGTTACTTATCTTACAAAATGGTATTTCTTCATTTTTAAAAACTGTCACTTTTATAGTAAAATACAGTTTACATCTAAGTAGGATTAAGAAGAAATCTAAAAGGAGGTGTTTTTAAAGCCACCACTGGAATTGAGAAGGTGGGGTGACTTCAAGGGACACCTTCAGTTCCGTAGTTAGGAGCAGAGGCCTGAACTTGGCCCACACAGTGCACCAAACCCTGTGCCTAAAGTGACTTCCTGAAATGGCTCCTTTCGGGCAGTTATTCATCTGCAACTGTGTCGTTTTTATTTTTTTGAATGTATTTGTGCATCAGGTGGTAGTAGCCTCCTCCCATTCATGTATTTGCAAGTGTATGTGTACAGAGTGCATGTGGGCAGAGTTGATCTCAGGTTCCTTCCTTGATTACTCTCTATTTCTTGAGGAAAGGTCTCCTTTTTGAGAGTCACCTCTCGGCTAGTCTGGTGAGCCAGCTTTCTCAGGGGATCTGCCATCTGCTGACTCAGAACTGGGATTACAGGTGGCTGCCATCCGTGGGGATCCAGACTCACACTGGTCCTCACTCTTACACAATAGGTGCTTTATCCACTGGGCCATCTCCCCAGCTCCACCACCACCGCCATGTCATATTTTAAAGAAAAAAAAAAGAGGCCATTTCTAAAATCCCAAGAGTGTGCCCCTACCTTAAATTTAGACCAAGTTCTGTAATCTTTTATCTTGGTCCTTTAATTACATGGCCTTGCTTCATTTATTTACTTTTTAAAGGATAATTGACTTTCTAACATCTCGTTCCATTTTAAAAAAAAAAAAAAAAAACCATGTCATTGTTTTGCCCCCACAGAATAGAATAGGGTTTCTCAAACTGAACATGCTGAACTCTTTGTAGTACAAGAGGAGGTCTTTGATAGGAGACCAGACGAACTCACCCACAGGGTTGCTGAAAATAGCTGTGTGCTTTCCAGTTGGCCAGCCCTGGCAGGAACTAACTGCTCATCCTATTTCTCAACAGCCAATTTAAAACATTCACCACACAGCTTCATAGCATTCGGTGTGAGCTTGCATGAGCTTTCTGCACACAAACGTACAAGAGGTCTTTAGTCCCGTTTTCCAGATGAGAAACTCGGTCAAGAGAAGGCTCAGGGCTAATGATCTTCCAGCTCGTTGATTCCTGAACTAGGACCAGCACCCCAAGCTCGGAGCATGCCCTAACCCCGTAAGAGATCTTTCCCTGTACCCGGTATTGGTGCCTATGTGTACACCTAGACTTGGTACTTCCGGCGGGCATTATGTCTTTTCCTTTTTCTTGCTTTGAGGCATCCGTACAAGATACTCAGTGCAGCAGCGGTGAGTTTCAGGGCTAGTGCTAAGGGGAGGAGGCATCAGGCTGCACAGTTTAAGCAGGTGCTTCCTATCATTGTTGGACAGCCCTGGTGTAGGCTCTGGTGGACTTTCCAAGCAGCTGGCTGCACAGACACCACAGTCAGGGGTTCATATCTGATGGTTGGTCATTCATGATTCTTAGAAAAATATTCACAGGGGAGTAATTGAGCTTTCCTTTCCAGGTTTTGAGACACAACAAGGTTAGTGCTCAGCACACTCATTCCACTTGTCTTTGGTGGCTGGATCACAGGGACATCCTTCCCCCTTGTGACTTTTATTTAAAGCATACTCCTGTCCCCTGGCCCTTGTTCTTGGGCCTTCCTGGTTTTGATGGAAACACCGCTGTGTACTTCTGATTACAGCTTGACACGGACATGGCTCCTTGTTTCAGAAACTGCTTTTGCTTTGCATCTTAAACACCTCAGGCAAGCAGGGTGCTCAACCCTTGGTCTCAGCCTCTAGGGATGCCCTTGCAGCCATATGGTGATCTGTCTCACCCAAGGTTTTATTTACCCTGGGAGCTTTATTGTTACGTTATGTTGTATTGTGTTTAAGTATTCTTGGGGCTGGGGGGAAATCATCCGGAAGATAAATATATGTCTTTCTTCAAATAACCAGGTCAGCCAGTCTGCTTCATGGCCCAAAGTAAAAACAAATGACTGGGAGTTCCAGGGTTCAAGTGTGAGCCCTGCCACCTTCAAGTGATGGAAACATCCATTCTCCTTCCTTCTTCCCTGGTGCTCCAAGGGATTCCTATTACAGAAAGGTGAAAACCATGGTGACTACCAGGAGTTTCCTATGGAACTGCCCAGAAATAGAAAGAAGTGGGAGGGAGATGGGATGGGATGATGCCCCCATCTGCTGAAGGGACCTTTAACAGTACCTGGAGACATGTTTGATTGACCTAACGGAAGAGCTGATATGGCATCTAGTAGACCAAGAAGGGATGCTTCCAAACGTCTACAAAGCATAGACAACCCCCATCCCCACCCCTGCCCCATGCACACAGAAGACACTCAGCCCAGATACTAACGGTGCCAGCTGTAGAAGTCTCTTCTAGAATAGCATTTACTGAGCCTGGTTGTGTGATGAATAGCGACTACTGTGCACAGTACAGCCATTTTCACCCCCGCTTCATGGATGACCTTTGGTAGTAACTAGGAGATTTGTCTTTGCTTATGAAGTTGCTTCTGGGTAGACATGGGATTTTGATGTCTGAAATCTCCTGTAGGAAGAGAGCTCCCCACCAGAGTAAGAACAACTAATAGGGTAGGTAGGTAGGCCGCTCCAGAGAGGTGGCTGGAGACACGGGTCCTAAATGTGCAGACTTGATGACTGGCGCTCTCTCTTAAGGATCACATCCTCTGAGTCTATTTTAAAACAGGATTTGTCATTTTGGCTCCTTAGCCAGGCAGATATCCCTTGGCCACAACAAGCAAAATCCCTGGGCTTTGTCTGTGCACCTGTGGGTCTCATTACTATAAATAGCTCAACCCTATTGGGCCAGCGGGCTAGGCCTCCAAATAGGCACCCAAAACGACACCCCTCCCTTGTCTCCTCCACATTCCTGCCCCAGAGTTATTTTTAGCCACATGTAGAAATGGATCCACCTATGTACAAGAATAGCAGGGGCCAGAAGGGAATAGAGGGGAAATTGAGCCTTTGTATTGTTAAGATGACAGTTTACAATCGATTTGTGAACCTCTCGCTCTGCACTTCCCTCGGTCCTTGCCAACTCTGGACCCAAATAATTAAAAGTAAGCCGAGGAGCTTTGGAAACATGCTAGCCTCGGCATCTGTCAATCAGAAAGGTAGTACCTAAGCTGAGGCATGTGCTGTAGGCTTAGAATATTACAGCAACTCTAATGTCAAGCCTGCTGTCCTTCCAATATGACGCTGCTCTAGAAGAACTGGAAGGTGGCCATGGCCCATGACCCGTAACGTGTCCCCAGTAGGTTATAGAGATCACGAAGTGGTCTTTACTCTGCGCCTAAAGTGACATCTGCTACAATCCCAAACTTTCTCTAGATCAGTGGTTCTCAACCTGTGGGTCTTGACCCCTTTGGGGGTTGAGCAACCCCCTTTTCACAGGGGTCACATGTAAGCTACCCTGCATATCAGACATTTGCATTACAGTTCATAACAGCAGTAAATTACAGTTATAAAGTAGCAACAAAAATAATTTTATGGTTGGGGGGTCACCACAACATAAGAGACTGTATTAAAGGGTCATAGCTTTAGGAAGGTTGAGAACCACTGTTCCCGATCCTTTGGAAATCCTTAGTAGAGGTCATTTTCTCTCAAGACAGAGACCAAATGAACTAATTTTCCCCAAAGCTTTGAAAATTTTACTCTACAGTCCTTTCCAAGAACACTGTATGTGGAAAGGGAAATATCTCTTTCCCATGTTTCTTTCCTGCCCTAGAAGAAAGAAGTTTTAAGTTGTCACTGAGGTTTGAAGGAAACTTTATAATTACCTTGTTAATAGACCTGACTTGATGATGGATTTTATGCTCTTAAACAATGTTTCTGCTTAGTGGACCTCATAAAGAATTTGAAAACTCACTTCTTACACATTTTCAAGCTGACGTCTGTAATTTATCAGTAGTTGGATAATTTAGTCCAGTAGTTAGAAAAGCTGTAACTTCAGGCATATTTCAGAAAGTACCCAGGATGCCAGGTGATTTAGTCCCGTGGTTGCGGGTACAACTTATTTTGAGGAAAATATCCATCACAGATTGAATTAGCAAAGCCATTCTTTATTATTAATGTTATCGGCCATATTGAGCTCGTTTTCTGGCAGAAGACTCCTGACTTCATCCTTTAAATCAAATACACAGAAGAATCAAAATTATCATTGTCCTGTGAAATTGTCACCTCAGTAAAATGAAGCCTGTCTTCTTTACATCTGCTTAGCTTCATTGCCCTCCCAGGAGCTGTATGCTCTCCACCTGCCCCTTCATTTTGGCTTAGAGGCCAAATGGACTGTGGTAAGAATCAGAGGGATGAGGAGGGAGCCTTCTTTGGAAAGCCCACGAACCAAGACTCCAGCAAGCAAACACAGTACTCTGTAACTCAGTACAGTTGCAGGGAAGCTGCCATGTGGAAGGATCTAGACGGTGTGTTGTGAACTGTCCTTAGCCAGGTGCCCTGGGAAACTCTGCTGTCAATGACAGGGTTAAGGAAAAATAGTTTTAAATGACTCAGTTTGTCTTCTTTTTCAAACTTATATTTACTCATCTCATACTTATATGATAATGCCGGTGAAGAGGAAAGGAAATCCTGGGGAATCTGCTTGTGGCCAATATTCTTTTGGAATGCGTAGCCCTGGTGTTGTGACTTTGAGAGGCTGTGGAATGGGTACTGTGGTGTGGTCAACTAGGGTTTCCTGAGGAGGGGGTTACCTGAAGGTGATAATATATATACCCTCACAATGGTCAACTGTTGATGCCCAGCTAGCTGGGTTTCTGTTCTGGCTGCTGTCTCCTCCTAAGGAAGGCTTCTTACCCGCCTCTGGACAGTGCTGGCCCATGTGAGCGAGCTACGTGTGAGCTTACATTCCTTGCGGTCTTGAGGTTCTCCCCAGAGCTCAGCTGGAGTTTGTCCCCTACAAACTGATGGAGTCCACTGGCCAGAGATGTGATTGCAGCCAAAGCATGACCAGTGGAGAAAAGAGACCTAGAAGGATCTACCTAGGATGCCAAGGCTCATATTACAAAGCTTGTTTCATGGAGCCCTGAGGAAAAATGAACTAGTGTCCTTGCATAAACCTCTGTGATTCTAACTCAGCATCCTTAGTCATTAAATATCCATGAGTGAATGAACACCCAGCACTTACGTTACCCTGTGATACAGTTGCTGGTTTGCAGTTCTCCATATGTCCAAACTGTCGGTTTCTTATGCTTTGACCTGTGAGGAAGAGCTTTTAGCCTCACGCATGGTAATGAAATCAAAATATTAACTACATTGAACCCATAATATACTTAATTCGTACTGTTTCTTGACACTGCATTATTTATTATGGGTGTCTAGTGTTAATTACCTAAAGTTATTCTATTCTTTGGTTCTGAAGAAAACAAGACCCAGACTTCCTTTTTATTTTTCCTTTTACACATCCACTATTAAAATTAGCTACAGAATGTTTCATTTTCAAACTTCCAAGAGGAGAAACGAGACGTGTACCTTAAGAAAATCGTCTGAAATTCTTGGGAAATGAAGACACATAGTACCTCAAAACTCTTAAGTACAGAATTAGACGGTTATTATGTGAACTCAGTAACACATTGACATTTAGCTCTAGAGGTCGGTGTCAGAGGAGTGGCTTTGTACAGGTGGGATGTATGTTAGCAGACTGTTCTTTGAAGGTTTGTTTGGTGGGGCAGTCAACAATCTAATCTTTCTTTGCAAGGAGGTACTGAAGGAAGGGTGCAAGTAAGATGTTGACAGTGACGCCTCATACGAAGGTAAATAGCTTGAGAGAAAGCGCCTTTGCCCAGAACCAAGTGCCACTAGATGACTGTGAAGCAGATGCCGCCAGTTACCGTGAAGCTAGACCCAGAATATAGAAAGAGACAGTGGCCTCCTCCCTTTGAAAAGATGTACATTAGTAGATTATAGTTAGTGTTCCTTGGTCTTACCTGATAAAAGACTTATCTTCACAGACAGGGGAAGAGAAGGGTGGTAAGGACCTTCAAGTCCTGGTTTCCTGGATAGCCAGCTGGCTGGCTGGCTCTGATTGGACTTGCAGGCAACTGGGAAAGAGACGCTGCCGTGCCTGCTTCTCGCATGGACTTCTTCCACCCCTGTCTTCCTTATCGTGTAGGCCAGAGTGAAGTTGGGAGCATTGGTCTTAGAGAATTACTCATGGTGGAGACCAGTCTCCAGACTTAATAGACTGCCTCAACCTGCTGACCAGAGAGCCCAGGTGGGTGTGTACCAAGCCTTCCTTCCATTCCTGGGAGACTAGACCCTCCTGTTTCCTCAGCTGGATAACCTTTAACTTTCTCAGCTGCTCTCAACCAGTCCAACTTCCTAGCATGCTGTTCTTGACAGTCATCTTTTGTCTAATGCCCGGCCTGCGTCTCTCGTGTAAGCCAGCCGCATGAAGCCTTTGAGACTCTTCTGGTTAGTTGTGACTGTCAACTTGACACAGCCTGGAATCACCATGGAAGAGAGTCTTAGTGAGAAGTTATCTAGATCAGGTTGTCTTACGGGAATGTCTTTGGGGGGTTGCCTTGCTAATTGATGTAGGAAAACCCACCCCACTCTGGGCAGTACTGTTCCCTGGAGAACGCTCCAGCAAACACTCAAAGCTTGTCTTCCCTAAAGTCATTCTGGCCTTGACTGTGGCTGAACAAGGTCTTCTGCAGCAGGCCATGCGTCCTGTCGCAGAGAAGCGTGGTTGTATGGGTCTGTGCACAGAGTGGCACTGGCCATGTGGGTTGTCCAACTTGAGATGTTGAGAAGTGTGTCCCATGGCATCCCTCAGAGGGATGAGGAGATGTTTTGAGCTGAGAAACATTGTTCACATGAGGAGTCTGGTCGCCCAGCATTCGCACACACCCCTCCAGCTGACTGTATATCCAGCTCTGGTCATCAATTGCCTAAGTTGTAAAGATCGTTCCTGTGTTCCCCTGTTGACCCTGTGCCGGGGATACACTTAATATTTGAGGGAAAAGTGAGTGAGTGCTCTCCAGTGACCTCCAGGCCCTCGGGAAAGAGAGTATCAGGAACATGATTTCCCTGGTGTCATAGCTGAGCACTCAGAGCAACTGGGACCCCATGTGAGCCCATGAAGGCCCAGTGCATGGCCTAGTTATGTCCCTGAACGATATCTAGACTGCAACAGCAGGACACTTGTCTGCCGGCACAGTTGTCCTTGCTCCATCTACCTCTCCATGCCTTCTGTTTGTGTTTTCAAGAAAAGCATTCCTTAAAATAGATGTTCCTCCCGATGGTGCTAGAGCTGGTGTGTGTAACCATACCACCTCCCAGATTGCTTTCCCTGGAGCCTTTCCGGGTCCTGGGAGTTTGCTGTGAGATTGTGTTGACATGGAGGCCTGGTTTGTTGTTACAAATAAGAACCACTGTCTCCAGGACACACCTTACTCCGTTTCAGTGAGTGACAGATTTCAACCCTACCGGCAGGAACTAAATAACACAGGAGCCAGCAGTGTGGGAGAACCATTTAAATCTCCCCTCTTGCTCCTACTCTTTTTCCGTGTGTGTGTGTGTGTGTGTGTGTGTGTGTGTGTATGAAGTGAATTTGAATCAGAGCACAAGAATTCAGGTATTTCACCATGGCACATTTTCTTTGATTTTAGTGGAATGCCATATGACTGTTATCCCCATTAAGTTAATATATTTTGAAACATTTCGCATTAAAGCCAGATGCCCCAGGTGGT
>CABHPQ010176116.1:0-14488 GCA_902168405.1 Peromyscus aztecus
AGTACAGACCCAACTTCTGCTGTCGCTCTGAAGTTACAATGTGGGAGTCCTTGGAATCGTTATGTAAACAAAACATCATCTGTCCTAAGGCTACAGTTGGGTTTGACTTTTTGTTTTGTTACTACTTTCTGAATCTTTAACCTCAAACAAAGAAGGTAGATTGGTCAGATTCATAACTTGCTGGCCAGGCCACAGGGGCCGTAACTGACCTCTTTTTATTCGCTAATGGTGGCATGTGTGCACATAAGACATCTGTAAAGTCAGATAGAATCTTGATGCCCCTCTCTTCTCCTCCCACATGCTACATACCCTGGGGAGTTTGAAAGTCTGTTTTTCATTCATACCAAGGAAGAAGAGCAGGATGACAGGAGAGTGAACATCACAAAGAAGAGACTAAATGAGCTTGTCTGCTGAGATGAACCGAGCCCAGCAAAAGGAGGAGGAACGAGAAACTAGTTTCAGGCAGAGAATCAGTCTGTCTCCTCCATCCATCTTCAGTTTGTAATGATGTCACCTTGTCTAGGCTGCCTGTGGTGTCCAGAACCCTCTCCCTATAATGTCTCTGCTTAAGAAGAGCAAGAGAGGCCGGGTGTTGGTGGCGCACGCCTTTAATCCCAGCACTCGGGAGGCAGAGGCAGGCGGATCTCTGTGAGTTCGAGGCCAGCCTGGGCTACCAAGTGAGCTCCAGGAAAGGCGCAAAACTACACAGAGAAACCCTGTCTCGAAAAACCAAAAAAAAAAAATAAAATAAAATAAAACAAGAAGAGCAAGAGAGCTTATTTTCTGGATGGCAGCAGGCTGTGTTCCTACATGGACAGGCTGGTGTGATGCCAGCCCTCATCTCCTATCCCTGCTGACCCTGAGATTTCCACCTCACACTGATGAGAGAGCTAAGAGTGATCCTCTGGGAAATACAGCCCTGAGAGCTAGGCTCATCTTTCAGTGCCTGACCTAGCTTTCCCTCACCCCACCACCACCACCCCTGCTGGCTGCTCTTCTCTGTGAGAAATAGTACTTCCTTCCTCCCTTCTATGGGTTTCTTAGTTCCTTACTCCCCAAAGCCTTAGCCCTGACCTTATGCTCCTTCCTAGGACAGGGCCCCTCTAGTACCTTGTCCCTGTGAGACAGTTTAGTTAATCTATTTGTCACATCACAAAGAAAGTGGAGACAGAGGTGCCTCCCTAAGAGCTGAGAGCGGAGTATGCCAGTGAAAATGCTACAGGTGCCTTGGAAACACACAATGTCTGGTGGGGCTGGCTGGTCAAAAAGAGACTTATGGCCAGCTGGGCGGTGGTGGCACAGGCCTTTAATCCCAGGACTCGGGAGGCTGAGGCAGGTGAATCTGTGAGTTCTAGGCCAGCTTGGTTTACAGAGTAAGTTCCAAGAGAGCCAGGGCTACACAGTGAATCCCTGCCTCAAAAGCTAGAGAGGGGGAAAGAGACTGACTGACTGACTGACTGACTGACTGACTGACTGACTGAAGGTAAAGTGTCAGTTCCAGGTTAAAAAAATAAAAACCAACCTGAGGCAATGTCTGGGAAAGCAAGTGTTGGCTACAGGAATTATTCTCCTATCCTTGGAGCCCTGATCCTCTACTGAGATGGCCACTCCTTGCCTCTCAGCATCCTCAGTTCCATCAGTATTAAAAAGTATGTACTCTGACCCAGAAGACTGAAAAGACAAAGGTGTATAGTGTGTTCACATTGCACAATTACAGGAAATGACCTGTGGATGGAGCAAGATTTCTGTTGCAGCCTTTTAGAAGAAATGACCTGCTGGGAGTTTCCCCAAGCACCATGCCAGTCTCTCTCTGCCCCTGACCCCAGCAGGGAGGCTCAGCATAAATACCAGCCTCCTCTCACTGACAGCAGCCACAGCCACCCATCTCTGCCCACCAGACATCAGGTGAGGGACAAACCTAGGCACAGATACTTAGTGTGTGCTGTGTTTCAGCAAGTGTGCTTTCCTCTCAAGGGAATTCCTCACTTCTGTTCAGCTGGTGTGGGATTTGTGCCGGCTGAGCGGGCATGTGGGAAATGCTTCCTGCTGAATCCGAGGCTCCTGGAGGGAGTGGTGATCTCGTCTCTGCTCCTGCAGCTGCATCAGAGCTGCCTTGCTGCCTTCATAAACAGTTCAGCAGGCAGGATGGGGCCAGAACTGAGACCTTGTGGCTCTGAGCGAGGTCCTGCTGTGAGGTCTCCAGGGGCCACTGCTAGGACACTACTGAACATTAGTAAGACAGAACAACCAGGGCATATGTGGATGAGACACCTGAGGGGGAGGTACCAGACTGTGGGCATCTCCTTCAGCCTGTCCTTTCATTTCAGCAGGATGAAGCTTCTCACTGGACTCATTTTCTGCTCCTTGGTCCTGGGAGTCAGCAGTCAAGGCTGGTTTTCATTCCTTGGTGAGGCTTACCATGGTAAGGCTTCGGAGTAGAGAGGCACAGCCTCTAGGGGTCTCCTGAGTGTTGGGAGAATTCCTGCAGATTCCGGAGTGTTAGCACCTAGCTTTGATCTGCCTTTTGTGATTGCTAGCTCCTGTCTCTGGTACCCTCTGTTTGAAGTCTTATCTGAGAGTTTCCTAGGGGGTTTAAAGCCTATGCAAACTTGGTTTAGTACCAACCCAGGACACTGTGGTATTCCTTTACTGAGAATTTGCATTTGGCATTGTCCCTTTAGGGGGCTTAGATAAGGTTTTGGTAAATGGAATTGACTTACTGAAGGTGTAAATTGTATAACAATAAAAGGGCCCTTTGCTAAGCTACAGTGATTCAGTCCAGAGAGATGAATCCACCTTGCAGTTGGAAAAGGCTAAGATTCATCCTTGAGGTGCCTCTGTGTCTTCATTCCATGGACCCTCACGAACACCCACATCTTCTTATATAACACCCGAGCATTCAGAAGAGCTGGACTCACTGTCCTGCTTGTCAGGATGGACCAGGGACTCCAGCAAGACTTCCTGAAATGCACTGCCTACAGCAGGGGGCAGAGCAGAGATCACAACCTAGCTGTGCTTGAGGCCAATCCTGTCTGTCAGTCTGCCGGACACTTTCTAAATTCATTTGTGAGTAATATAAGGTGCCAACGGCATCATAGAGAGTTGTAATACCACCCAGGTCCGGACCAGTCATCCCCCTGCACCTAGAGACTCAGGATTGGCCTTGGGTGTGGCCTGGCACGGTGACTCTCAGTGTCTCCTCAGAGGATCAGAACCTGCAGCCACAGCTGAGACCAAAGCTCCCTCAAGACAGCACAGCACCTGTGCGGTCTAGTCCAAGGGCAGAGATGGCAGTGTCACTGTGGTGCACATGCTCTCTGTCAGGACAGAATTCTTAGGGATCAGAGTCCATGCTCCCTGTGTGCAGCCCCCCTCTGCCTTCTGTGTCCCAGCAGTCACCTCAAGATGGGACTTCGTGGCCGAGGGTAGCTGCCTCCAGAAACCCTGGCCCTTGCTTGGAGGTGGTGTGCTCGCAGGGCATTTTCGATGGCTGGAGAGACACTAGGTTGCACTACTAAGGAAATGTGCTATGAGGGCCGGTGGCAGAAGCTGACGACTCTGCAGCAAACACTTGCACGATACTGAAGCTGACACACGCTATGTAATGACTCTGTGCTGCCTCATTGGCTGCTTCCCACCCAGGGGAGGGGCAGCTCACAGCAGCACTGTGGAAGAACGGCAAACACAGAGCAGCTGGGCCCCCTAATGGCCCTCCTGAGTTACTAGGAGACGACAGTGAGGATCAGGAAATGATCTTCCATTCACGCTCTCAGCTGCTCTGACCACAGGCTCAAGCCATGAGTTCTTTTCATCCTCTCTAAGGCATGGGCAGAGCTTTAAGGTTCATGTTTCTGCTGTCTTTCCCATCCAGGGGCTAAAGATATGTGGCGAGCCTACTCTGACATGAAGGAAGCCAACTGGAAAAACTCAGACAAATACTTCCATGCTAGAGGGAACTATGATGCAGCCCAAAGGGGTCCTGGGGGAGTCTGGGCTGCTGAAGTCATCAGGTAAACACAGACTGATGGAAGACTGGACCTGGGTAGCAGGGCTTGACATTTCTTGGGGAAGTAGTAGAAGATTAGCTCTGGAGAGGGTCGTGCTAATCTCAGATCCCTCCTACTCTTGCTCATCAGGTACTGGCTCCATCTATGCCCAGTGTAGACCCTGGGTTTGGGCAGTCAGCACACAGCCATGCTATGTGAGCCTGCTCCCAAATGTAGACAGGGAGTGACTCTCATCATCACCAGTGTTTCTGGTGATGTTCAACTAGTGTGGGGTAACCAGTCTGGGCTGACCTCCTGCCTGGCCCTTCCTGGTTTCCTCCTAAAGCCATTCCATGCAAAGGGGGAAACTCAGACAGTGGACTGTGGTCATGCATCTTGGTGATGGATTTCTTCCATCTCTGCTTCTCCAAGTGACGCAAGAGAGGGCATTCAGAGTCTCATGGGCCGTGGACATGAGGATACCATGGCTGACCAGGAAGCGAACAGATGGGGCCGCAGTGGCAAGGACCCCAATCACTACAGACCTGCAGGACTGCCTGACAAATACTGAGCATCCTCTTTATTGCCCCAGGAGGCTGTGATGTGGGCCCTGAGGACAGGGTCTGGGGTTCCTCTTTCTCATGAACACTGGAGTTGCTTGGAAACACACAATAGTTATCTCACATGAATATGGACCAAGAGTTTCAAAACTGTGTTATTCTTGGAGTAGTAACTACTTGCTTGATAAGAGGGTAATAAACACTAACACGGAAGTGGAGCTGAGCCTGAGTATCTGTCATTGAAAGACATTTTTGGGTTCACATAGGGCAGACACCACTCTCACAGAATCTGGCATGATCCCTTCTCTGGGTTCCTGTGCTGTGTGTATGTTGTTATTTTCAGGCCTTTCCATGTCCAGGCCCTTACTCCCTGTCAGCCATGTCCAGTCACCTGTTCTCACACCACAGCCTTGTGCTCCCTGTCTCTGGGGACCAGGTACACAACCATAGGAGGACTTGCCCTGCAGTTATCACCTGATCTTGCTCATTCCTCAGCAGAACCGACAAATCCAGTATTGCACAATTTCTCCATCCTAAGAAATATTTCCAAGTAGTTTCCTCTCGTCTTAGGTCACTATTTCTGTGAGAAAATACTATGGCCAAAGCAGCTTAGAGAAGGAACAGTTCGTTTGGCTTTCACTTCCATATCACTGAAGGAAGTCAGGACAGGAACTCAAACAGAGCAGGAACCTTGTGTCAGGAGCTGATGCAGAGGTCATGGAGAGGTGCTGCTTACTGGTTTGCACCTCATGGCTTGTTCAGCTGGCTTCCTCCTAGAACTCAGGACCACCATCCCAGGGATGGCACCACCCACAATGGCAGGGCCCTCCCACATCAATCACTAAAAAAATGCCTACAGCCATATTTTTTTTGGGGGGGGGGTTCAAGACAGGGTTTCTCTGTGTAGCTTTGGAGCCTGTCCTGGATCTCGCTCTGTAGACCAGGCTGGCCTCGAACTCACAGAGATCCACCCAGCTCTGCCTCCCAAGTGCTGGTATTAAAGGCGTGCGCCACCACCACCCGGCTTTACATCCAGATCTTATAGACACATTTTTAATTGAGGCTCCCTCTTCTCCAACGACCCTCTTGTGTCCAGTTAACACAAAACCAGCCAGCACACCTCTGCTTGACTTACACTGAGTCCAGAGAAATATCACGGGGAAAACTGTGTCTGGGGATACAGACACAGCATCAACACCAAGATGCAGCCTATTTGTGTTGCCTTTGACATCCCTGTTCTGGGGAAAAAGCCACTGTCCTTCTAAGCCTATTCTGGCTGTACAACCTACATACTCCTCAGGAGTCTGAGCACTTTCCTCCTTAGATAGGAACTCTGAATGCTTTTCTCATCCTGCACCCCAAAGAAATAGATGACCTGGCCTTTCCAAACTAGTGAACAGACTTCTCTGTCCACATGTTCTACTTGTCACATGCTGAGAGGTGGTGGTTGTTGAGACAGGGTCTCACACTGTTACTCAAGCTAGTCTTGAACACGAGAGATCCTCCTGCCTCAGGCTCCCAAGTTCTGGGACTACAAGCATGTGGCCACCACACCAGACTGTTTAAAAATGTTTTATATGAGTACGGTATGTGGGAGTGTACTGTGCTGGCTGGTTTGATGTCAATTTGACACAAGCTAGAGTCATCAGAGAGGAGGAAATCTCAATGGAGAAAATGTCTCCAAAAGATCCTGCTGGAGGTTGTGTGACTTGGTCTTCATGTGAGACTCCTCACAGTGAGAGCAGGGGCTGTCTCTGACTCTGTTGCCTGCTTTGGAATCCAGTTCTCCTACTGGATTTCCTCATCCAGCCACAATAGAAGAGGAGGTGCCTAATCTCGCTGCAACTTGATATATCATGGCTGGCTGATATCCATGGGAGGCCCGCCTGTATCTGATGAAAAACAGTGGAGGAGTGGATGGTGGGAGAGGAGGGTATAGGAACTTGGAAGAGGGGAAAGAGGGCAAATTTGATTGAGTTGTAAAGAAAATTTATAGATACACATACAAAAACAAACACAAATTAAAAATATCTGGCTGTAGGGTATTTTCTTAATTAGTGGTTGATGGGGGAGGGCCCAGCCCATTGTGGATGGTGCCATCCATCAGCTGGTGGTGCTAGGTTCTATAAGGAAGCAGGCTGAGCAAGTCATGATGCACAAGCTGGTAAGCAGCACCCCTCCATGGCCTCTGCATCATCTCTTGCGTCCAGGTTCCCACTCTGTTTTAGTTCTTGTCCTGACTTCCTTCAGTGATGGACTATGATATGAAAGTGTAAGTCAAATAAACCCTTTCCTCCCCAACTTGCTTTTGGTCACGATGTTTCATCACAGCAATAGTAACCCTAAGACATGGTTATGTTCATGCTTGCAAGTGTGTGGAGGTACAGAAGACTCTTGGTTGATGTTGGCTGTTGTCCCACTTTGTTTCTCTGTTGCTGTGATAAATACTTCAACCAGTCGTGGAGGAAAGGGTTTACTAGGCTTATGGGTTACAGTCTGTCACCAAAGGAAACCAAGGCAAGAACCTAGAGCCAGTCACTGAAACAGAGACCACAGTGGGACACTGTTTCCTGGCTCTAGTTTGTGTACAGTTGACAACAACTAACCAGCATGGGTATCTTCCTTGGTCGCTCGCACTTCTGTTTGCTGAGGCAGTTCTCTCTGAAGCTGCAACTTCCCTGCTCCTGCTAGCTCTCTGTCCTTGCTCCCTGGGCACTGGGGTTAGAGGCAGCTACCATACCTGCCCAGCTTTTATGTGGGCCCTGGGAATGCAAACTCTAGTCCTCATGCTTCTCAGACAAGTGCTACCCACTGAACCACCCTCTCCCTCACAGTGCAGCCTTTAATGTCTCTCATATTTATAAAGCCTTGGAAGGCTTGCTTTATTCAGTCTCACAGCTCGTCCTTTCTCTGATCTTTTGTTCTCTTTTCCTGCATTTCATGAAAATCTAGAACCCGACATTCTGACCACGGACCTGCCCCCTCAGTACTACACCCTCCTGGAGTCAAGTCCACGGCCACACTACCCTGAAGGCCAGTGCTTTGAGTTTGCTCTCAGAGCCACCCTGCCACCACTGTCTCCCCAATCTCATTTATTCTGCCCCCAATTCCTTTTGTCCCAACTCCGAGACAGAGCTTAGCCCCTCTCCCTCTCCCTCACCTCTGTTTGAACCTTCTCACAGGAACTGGAGATGTTCTGTTGGGAACTACTCTGCTCTATGTTCACATTTCCTTTATTCTTTCAGTGTTTGGTTTTTCTCTAACAGGGTCTCACTATGTAGTCCTGGTTGTCCTGGAACTCACTATGTAAACCAGGCTGTCCTCAAATTTACAGAGATCTGCTGCCTCTGCCTCTCAAGTGCTGAGATTAAAGGCATTAGTGATAAGTTTCTCTGGTCCTGCCTGGTCCCCTGGTTGGGACGAATCTCTCCCACCCACATCCCGCAACTGCTTGGTCCCAAGTAAACACACAGAGGCTTATATTATTTACAAACCGTATGGCCTATGGCTTCAGTTTATATTAACTAGCTCTTTCAACTTAATTCAGCCCATTCCTATTAATCCATATGTTGCCAGGTGGCCGAGGCATTACCGGTCTGCTGGCATCTAGTGCTGTGGGATGTCTTTGTGGATGCTGTGAATATCTGTTGCTATGATTGGTTAATAAAGAAGCTACTCTGGCCTATGGTGAGTCAGGTTATAGCCAGGTAGGAAATCCAAGAGAGAGACAGGAAGAAGAAAGGCAGAAGTGGAGGAGACGCAGCCAGCCACCAAGAGCAACAGTGCCCAGCCCTTTTATTCTTTTCAGCTGTCTTTCCCCTGTAAATATAACTTCACCCATCTCCTCCCCTTAAGAGTACAATTCCACTTTGAGCCCCTGTGCCCTCCTGTGATTTGTCTTCTCTGCCAGAAGAGGGCGCTGCCACGGCAAGCCCGAAATAAGACCCCTGCTTCTGTACACTTGCCTTCTTTCCAGCTGGTGTTTCTGGGATCCCTGGTACCCCCTACCCCAGAGAGTTTTAGGACTAACAAAATCCAAGTCTGCTTCCCACAGGTTCAGTGGCAGCCCAGCTAGATTCCCAAGGGATTCAGAAGTACCTATCTTACCTTTCCTTCCACGGCTGGCTCTCCCTGCCCCTCCCTGGCAGTGCCCTGTTGGGGGCAACTTCCCGGGAAGGCTGCTAGAACCCCAGCTGACTGCCACTAGGTTAGCTGCATGCAGAGGCTGCTTTCTAGCAAGCTCTTGACTGACACCTCAGTGAGGGGTTTCCCGTTTGTTGCCTTTGTCTTATGACACCCCACAAGCTTTACCTTCCATCCAGTGGCCGACAGCCACATGCTTGCAAGTCTCATCCTTCTGAGGGGCACTGTCCCAAATCCATGCCTGCTTCATTTGCCCTGCTGCTGCTGATCTCCTGCTGCTGACTCCTCCCTTTTTAAAGTCCACGGTTTCCTACCTCCTGTCCCTTCACTGATAGAAGGGCCTTTCCCAGAGCTCTTGCACTTTCCATCTCTGGCAACCCAATCAAACCCCTCACAGGGCCCACCGGGCCACCTCCTGCCCTGTTGAACTGAGTGAGGCCTGTCCACTTATTGTGTTGCTATTTCCAGACCTGTGTTCAGATCTCAAGTTGCCCACCCAATCAATCAGTCATTGTGGCGGTTTGGGAAGGTATGGCCCCGTAGACTCATGAGTCCCTACAGGGACCTGTACTATTAGCAGGAGTGAGTGGCCTTGTTGAAATGCGTGTGACCTTGTTACAGGAAGTGTGTCACTGTGGGGGTGGGCTTTGAGGTCTCGGATGCTTTAGCCCAGGCTCAGTGGCACACGGTGCTTTTCCTGCTACCTGCAGATCAAGATGTAGAACTCTCAGCATTTTGTCTGTCTGCCTGTGCACTGTCATGCTCTCCATCACGATGATAATAAACTGAACCTCTGAAACTGTAAGTTAGCACCAATTAAATGTTTTCCTCTATAATAACTGTCATGTTACTGGTGTCTGTTCACAGCAGCAGAAACTCTAATTAAGACAGTGCTGTCATCCCTCTTCTCAGCTCCCAGTCCTGATACCTTTAGCTACCCCCTCATTTTGTCTTTGGGAAGAGGAACCCCTGGAGTCCTGGCATTGATACACTGGTCTCTCCACCCCTTATTCCTGACTCAAAGTATAACCCTTGCACTGTGAGGTCTAAGAGACCTTTTTCCTATGGTTCAAACCCAGTCTCTAAAACCATAGAACTGAAACACTATTCCAGGAGTACCCTCTGGCCTTGCAGAAGGGAGGCTGACTCTGCCTGGACACTCTGACACTGCACACCTCACAGGCGGCTTCCTCTAGATCACGTCTTTCACTAAGGTAAGGCTAAATTGCTGTGACAAAAATAACTCCAAATACTGAGGCTTATGGAACCTACAAATGCACCTCACACTTAGCAATTTAGGGCCCATATCTTGGCTACCATGGGCTTCAGCTCTGCATTTCACATTCCTTCCAAGCTGTTTTACCACACTTCAGTCTTGTATCTCAAATTATGATCTGAAGGCCAGAAGCATCAGGGTTACCTTGAATCTTCTCAGAAGTACAAATCCTCAGGCTCCCCACCAAATCCGTTGTGACATTTAGGATCACCTCATTTGTGAGTACCATAAAAACCAGAAATGTGGGTGCCCTACTACAGAAACCTTTTAGAATTTCAAGATTGAGGAAACAGAGCACTAAGTCAAGAGCAGGAGCTCTCCCAAGCAGCAGATTCTGTCACTGTGAATGCATATGGGGCTTCCTGGGGGCATAAAGGCCGATTGAATCCCAAGGCATTCTCAAAGCATATCCACAAGGTCACATACCCATGAAATAGGACGGTTTACTGCTGTGGGATGTCCTGTATGCTGTGAATATATGTTGCTATGATTGATTGATAAATAAAATGCTGATTGGCCAGTAGCTAGGCAGGAAGGATAGTGTAGGTGGGACAAGGAGAGAGGAGAATGCTGGGTGGAAGAAGGCCGAGAGAGAACCAGCCACAACGATGAGAAGCAGATGTTAAGATACTGGTAAGCCACGAGCCACGGGGCAACTTATAGATTAATAGAAATGGGTTAATTTAAGATCTAAGAACAGTTAGCAAGAAGCCTTCCACAGCCATACAGTTTATAAGTAATATATGCATCTGAGTGATTATTTTATAAGTGGGCTGCGGGACTGCAGGGATTTGGTGGGAGCTGGAGAGAAACTCTCCAGCTACAGTTTCCTACGAAATGTTAACACAAGGGGAGGGTTGAAAATACTATGACATAGCTGGGAAGTGGTGGCGCACACCTTTAATCCCAGCGCTTGGGAGGCAAAGGCAGGCAGATCTCTGTGAGTTCGAGGCCAACCTGGTCTACAGAGCGAGTTCCAGGATAGCCAGGGCTACATGGAGAAACCCCGTCTTGACAAACAAAAAACAATGCTGTATCTGAATCTAGATTGATACCAGGTGGGTGACAAGAGGGAGCAGGTTAAATTAGTCCCCAGAGTACAGATTCTGGGTCAGGACAGCATCTCAGCTTCTTGGGTGACTGTGATTGTGATGTTCCCAGCTGTTTACCCTCTGATGTGCTGAGGATTGTCTGGTGGCAGAAAGGATGCCTTCCAAAGGCCCTGGCTTGCCTCAATGGTCTAGGCAGGAAGTAATGGGGTTGTGCGTTAGTAGTAGGAGGGAAATGGGAATGACTAATGGAAAAACACCACTGACGGACAATCAGAGGGTTTAAACTAAACTCATTAGAAGTGTGGCTAGGGAGGCGGAGGCAAGGATGGCAAGGTTATACACAACCAGTTTCACACATGCAGGAAATTACTAACTTTGGTGTTACTATTCTCTGTCTCTGGTTCCATGAATCCATTTTCTAGCTTACTGCTAGGGGAGAAATGATATTCCAAATCCTTCAACAGCAGCGAACATGACCCACTTACCTGTTCTACATGGAGTGTCAGTGCTTACTCCCGGGCAGGTGGCTCTACACTCAGTTCCTAGGTGCCAGATCCTATGGTAAAGCTCTCTATCGTTTAATCCACACAATCAAAACTTAAAAGAGACAAAGTACCTCAACAGGATCATTAGTGGGGAGATACACCCAGGCTGAGTGGCCACCCTCACAGGACAAGCTCTCGTCTGCTCTGTCACTCTGTGGTGATCAGTAGTCAGATCCAGACACAAAAACGAAAGTGAGACTGTTATGCCCAGATCACGTCCCCAAAGAAGCCACCAGAGACTTTAGGTACAGAATGCAAAAGCAAGGTTTATTGTTCTTGCAAGCCATGGACAGGGAAGCTCATCAGAGGACTCACTCGTAGTAGTGAGGCTGGGAGGAGCTTGACCTTTCTTGGGGAAGCTAGTTTTTATAGGCAAAACCCATAAAATTTCTTAGAGGGGAGGGAGTTAGTACGGGTCCATCCTTGATTGGTCCAGTTTTTCCCGGGCCTGGACTTGGTCTTATTTTAGCTTATCTGTTTGCCCTGTCAGGAGTTTTACAACCCATCTCCTGGTCCGTGAAGTTTGAGATGTTTTATGACCACTTAGCCTCTGCCAGATGTTTGAATATCCTGACTGTGTTTTCTTAAGTTTCCGTAGCTGATAAAGCCACCTGGGAAGAAGGGGTCTAAGTTCTTATCTGCACTTACGAATCCTGGTTTACAATTATCACTTTGGGGGCAGCCCAGCACAAGTCCCAGGCTTTGTCCTTGAGCCGCCATGGGGGCTGGCTGGCCAAGCACGTACTGACTGTGGGGGCTGGCTCAGTGGTCCAGGCTCTGTAACTCTAAGTTGGTGAGGGGCCCCATTTACGGCCCTCCCAGAGACTGCTTGCTCAAGTCTCAGGAAACTGAAATTGAGGCCTGATCTCTGAGAGAAGACTGAGCAGCCTGTTATGGCATCTGCTTGGTCCTTTCAAGACAACCACAAATCGAGTGTGTCCCGAACTTTTCAGCGAACAACAGTTGTGAAAACACTGCCTCATGATCAGACTGTTCTAATGTCAATGTCTGGCTGAAGAGGATTTTATTTTCTCTGCCTTGGAAGATAAATTCACGTGACGTGGGCCAGGAATACTTGTTGGGAAACAACAACTGTGGTAACTTGCCCTAGACAGGGAGACGAGGACATGATGGCAGCCATGCCAGGGAGAGCTCTCTCCCATTACCTCAATACAGTCTCACATTCAGCGTCAGCCAACACACCCCAAACCCAGATGCTGCCCTGATTCCCTGACAACCACTTGAGTCTGCCAGGGCAGGTCATATCCACGTCATGGGTAGGTACAACAGAAAGTATGCTTCTCTGGCTTGGTGTAATGGGGGAAAGAAAGAGGTCTCTTACTCAGTATGTCCAACACCACTCCACACTGGATTTACCCAAGATGTTCCTGCAAACTGTTCAGAAATCAATCTCATGTCCACGTTCTGCTCACACAAAACCTTCATCATTTATTACCAATACAACATAAAGGCTCACAAATGACAATCTAGTAACATGGCTTAAATAACACCATCATTTGTTATAACTTATATTAGTGCTTGGCTTTCTCTTACCATAGCTCTTTAAAAATAATTTTTAAAAGTGGGGGGGGGCACACACCTTTAATCCCAACACTCAGAAGGCAGAGAAAGGCAGGCAGATCTCGAAGGTCTAGGCCAGCCTGGTCGACCTGTTCTAGCATGTTCCAGGCTAGCTAGAGTTACAAAGTAAGACCCTGTTTCGAAAAAAAGAAAGGAAAAAAAAAAAGTGCATGACTCTTTTGGGTAATACTCTTTAAACAATGTCATTGTTCTAAGTCTTAACCCAATAATTTCTAGATGACCTCAGACAAGTGTAAATAGTACTGAACTCCAGTTCACAATATTATCTGTCCTCATGTAGCAAAGCATCTGCCCCCAACAGATCTGCCACAGTAGAAAACATCTCCCTGAGGCACTAACATCGCAAACACTACTGTGTACGCACTGAACACCACAGGGCAGTGACAGTCCCATGTGGTGCCACTGAACCATGACCAACTTCTTCCAAGAGCCGACTTTGGTTGACAAACTGAGGTCATGGAGCCACAAGAGTCAAGTGCCAAGGTGGAGATGGTGGCAACAGCAGCTGCAGCAGCATGGCAGGTCCTGTTCCTGGCATGGTTTGGGGTACCCCCTTTCCTTCTGTGGCAAAGTCCTCGAAGGTTCTGGAGCAGGATTCCACTTGGTCAAAATGATACCATGTCCTGACAGATCTCCCACTAGGCCTGCTGTGACCAGAGGAACCGGTCACACTTCTCAAGCATGCCTTGTATCAGCGCTCTGAAATTCCACAGAAGGAAACAAGCAAATTCAGTTGTCCTTGTTCGTTCTTAATAGCAAAGCAAAAACTCTAAAGACTAAAGAGGACTCAAAACACTGTGATCAAAAGACACAGGCTGAAACCAGCAGAGTGGGCTGGGAACATCATCATTCGGGAACTGGAATGTTGCCAGGCATAGATGAGGTCTCGGGTTCAATGCCCAGTGTTGGGAAAAAAGAAAGCGATCAACAAAATGAACAAGCAATCTGGAATGGGAGAAAGTACATGCAAATCCTACCTGGTAAGAGGCATCTAGACATTTAGAATATGGTGGAATTCCACAGCTAAACTAGCAACCTGACTCTAAAATGGGCAATAGACTTAGTTATTTCTCCAAGGATGATTTCAAAGCTGGTAAGCACAAATGTTCATTCAGCATCACTACCAGTTGAGAAGCTCTTCTCAAATCTAAAACCTCTGAAACCTGGAATACTTTCGTTCCCAGGTACATTAGCTATGGGATACTCAACCTATGTTGTTATCATTCTACTTTGATGAGGCATCTGGGATGCTCCCACTCAACAGAAAGTCGAACGATGGTTGTCAGGGGTATGGGAATGAAGGCCTGTTTAATAGCTCTGGCAC
>CABHPQ010176117.1:7577-23326 GCA_902168405.1 Peromyscus aztecus
GGAGAAAGAGGAAGAGGAGAAGGAGTTGGCTGTTCAGTGCTGTTGTGAAGGTAGTCATATCCTTGAGATCTCTTCAAGGGATGCCTCCTGTTCTCCAGCTTCTCCCATGTCCTAGCCTTTGACAGCTGCACGTTCTGCCTCCTCTGGGTCTGCCATCGCTCTCTGCAGATATCCTTGTCCACTACTGGCTGCACAGCTATCAGCTGTGGAGGCCGTGGTCTCCATAGGAGCAAGGTCTGTGTTCCTGAAGAGAACCACACCTTCCTCTGTCCCTTCAACTCTGATTGACTGATTAGAATCCTGACGCTGTGTAGAGGCGGGAACATCACAAGCCAGAGACAGTTTTTTTTTTTTTTTTTTTTTGCCGTCTCCAGTCTCCTTGACAGCCATTTACGACCCTCCTCTGTGTTGCATGGCCTCTTTGC
Organism: Peromyscus aztecus; assembly: GCA_902168405.1. Classification (NCBI taxonomy): domain Eukaryota; kingdom Metazoa; phylum Chordata; class Mammalia; order Rodentia; family Cricetidae; genus Peromyscus; species Peromyscus aztecus. The sequence goes on from CABHPQ010176117.1 coordinate 8,003, forward strand.
CACCACTGTGTAAGTCCCTTGGAGTGCAGGAAGAGATCCCTTGTTTTCAACCAATGAGAGGACCAAGAATGCTGTTGGCTTCTGGGGCTTCTAGCAGACTTTCCTCTCACTTGACTGTAATGTGCCTTACTGACGTTTCCACCAATGTATTTGAAAAGTACTTTGACTTATGACTTTGTTCTGTTCCTATAAACTCTTTCTCAGTACCTACCAGTCAGGGGAGATAACATGATCAAGAAGGTGTTTCTCCCACAGGGTGAGACTTATCTGTTGCACTTGAGATGTGCTGACTCCTGCAATTTCCCCTAATGCAGGAAATTCGTCTGCATAATTTGTGGTAGTGGGGAACTACATTTACACTCTTCCCTGAAAATAAAAATCAAAAAATAATTAAAAGCTTCATCAAGCTGTTCCCACACTGGGGCAAGGATTTTGGGTAACCTAAATCTGTGTTTCCAGGCTATGGTCTTTAGCTCCAGAATAAACTCTCTTTAAGGGTGAGGGTTGTGCTTTTTGCATTGACATTGGAGGTAGAAAGGAAAGGGCGTGGAGGCCCGGATGGTTCTTCATGACGGCTGCGCATTGAGAAGCTGGGGGAGCAATTGTTGTGGGACCCATCGTGTCCAGGTGACCAGGCTATCTCACTGTGGTAGCACACACTGAGCAATACGGGTGGAGGACAGAGGTAGTGGGTATTGGTCATCAGACAATTTCTAAATGATCATGTAGAGAGTAGACACAGGGCAAGCAGAAGCCCAGTAGAACACTCCTTTTGGGTGTATGATGGCTGAGGGGCAGTGAAGTTGGTGGAAGGGGTGTGAGTGGCACCAGAGGCTGGGACTAGCGGTGCAAGCCTCTGGGCCTCACTGCGGGCGGGAGGAGAGGAGAGGAGAGGGAACTGCGGTGGCCACATCTGGTTCATCCTGGCTGCTGAGGCTGGCTATGTCTGCAGGGTGGAGGATGCTGAACCATGAAAGTTGCAAACCTGCAGGTGGCACTAGATGTGCAAGCGGACAGCTGAGATATGCAAGCCTGCGAGAACACTGGGCCAGCGAGGCAGACATGGGCATCGCGGACTCCGGGAGAAGGCGCACCTAAGTCAACAGCTGGGATTGATCAGAGGGATGCAGGCTGAGACACCTCTGCAGTGTGGAGCATAGGGGACCCATGCTGTCATACCCTGTGTGACATCATGAGGTCAGTGAAAGCTGTGGCAAGAGCTGAGGCAAGGCTGAGGCCGAGAAATGGCCACTGGTATTCCAAGCTCAGATATCAGAAATTGGCATTCAATACAAATGACACTCCCAATGCTGTGCTGAACTCATACATCAAAAATCGAGAACTGTAGCCTTGGGCCCAGTTGCCAAACCCTAATCTCTACCCATGGGGCTAAGAGATTCATTATCTGTCTATCTATCTATCTATCTATCTATCTATCTATCTATCTATCTATCTGTCTATCTATCTGTCTGTCATCTATCTATCTATCTTTTTATTTATTACCTTTCTCAGTGATTGGAAAATCCAAAGAAGGATTTTGTTTTTGCATGTGTATATGTCTATGTTGTGTATGTGTGTATGCATGTTTGCGTGTATAAGGATGCACATGTGTGTATGCATATATATATATATATATATATATGTAGAGGCCAGAAGTTGGAATTAAGTCAATGGGTATTTTTCCTACATAGGGGTCTTTCACTGACCCCTGAGCTTACTGATTCTACTAGTGTAGCTACCCTAGGGACCTCTGGTTTCTGCCTCTCAAGTGCTGGGATTACTAGAAGGTGACCATGACAGCCTGGGTTTTTGTTTTTTTTTTAATCTGTATGATGGGATTTGAACTCTGGTCCTCACACTTGTATGGCATACATTTTATCCATTGAACTATCTCCCCTGCCTTAAAGGAAGATTTTGTGATGTGAAACTCATATGGAATTACATGTCCCAAGGTAAGATGCTAATTTAAGTGGAGTGTGAACAACGCTTGTTGTAGACCCCTATTCTGAGTTTACTACATATCCTAATCTGTCAAGAATCGATGGATATGTCTTCCTCCCCTGTTTAAGCCTTGTCACGAGGGTTAGGGGCTCCTCACCTTTGTCTGCATTCTTGAGACCTCCTCTAACAGTGATCTATCAACACTGGTCAGGGGGCAGGGTTGTTAGCAATGAGGCAGCCATACTGTGCTGAGCTCAGCCCCCACCTTTCTTTGTTTATTCTTTCTCTCTTTGATGCAGTGCAGGGAACCATGGAGTTGACCTGGTCTAGCTGCCTTGGGAGGCATGCGTCACAATCATAGGTTTCTTCTGGTTAGGGTCTTTGGTTCCTGGGGCATGGTGTGCACCTTTCAGTTCCTGAGATGCTCAGGTCCTGCAAGCGGACAGACTACTGGTGTTTCTGTGTTCCCTAGATGTCAGCAAAGCATATAGAAGCTCGGCAGGACAATTGGTCTTAGACATTAAGCTTGTATACCCTATATGGCTTGCAAATGTCACTGTATCCTGGCAACAACCATTGTATTGTTTCTGATAGGGGTATAAAAAGTCTGATTGCTTGCAATAAACTGTCACAGGTGTAGTCTTACTGTGGCACCTCCATCCAGGCCTGATTTTCATTCCCACCGATCATAATAAGGTAACCCTGTGTCGATAAGTAAGTGCTGGCACTTAGAATACAGGGTCTCACTGTATAGTTAAAGATGGCTTTGAATTCCTGATCCCCCTGCCTCTGCCTCCCTAGTGTGTGGATACAGGTGTGTGTTATTTACTCTTCAGTTGCTGTGATAAACACTGTCCAAAGCAACTTTGGGACGAAAGTGTTTATTTCAGCTTAATGGTCTCAGTCAACATCCAGGGAAGAGGCTCGGGGCAGAAATCTGGAAGCAGTAACTGAGACAGAGACCATGGCCTAGAGCAGTGGTTCTCAACCTTCCTGACGCTGACACCCTTTAATATAGTTCCTCATGTTGACCCCCAACCATAAAATTATTTTGTTGCTAATTCATAACTGTAATTTTGCTACTGTTATGAATGGTAATGTAAATATCCACGTTTTCCAATAGTCTCAGGCAACTCCTGCGAAGGGGGCCATGACTCACAGGTTGGGAACGGCTGCTGTAGAGGGATGTTGCTGAATGAACGGATTGGCTCCTCTGGCTTGCTCAGCTATCTTTCTTAGACAGCTCAGGCCTGCATGGCTAGGGAGAGCACCACCCACAGTGGACTGGATCCTTCTGTGTCAGTCAGCAATAAAGAAAATGACTCATAGGAATGCATTCAAGCCAGCCTGATGGAGGCAGTTTCTCAATTGTTCGTCCTGCTTTGCAGGTGTGCCAAACTGCCAACCAAGATTAGTTATTGCAAGGTGAGCCATTGCATCTGGTGTAGGAGTAAACTCAGGACTTTGCCTGGGCTAGGAAAACCCTGTATCAACTGAGCCGCATCTCCAGCCCCATGAAACACCCCTTCCCAAAGATCAGTGTGTGAACACGGTACTGAGGGGAGACAGGGTGAGCGCACCAGCAGTAAGGGCCAATGAGACAGAAACTCAAAACTCTGGAAGTAAGCTGTTCCTCTTGCCCTTCCTCCTCCTCCTTTCCCTCTTCCCTCCCTCCTACTCCGCTCCCACTCCCCCCACCCCAGTCAGCAGAAAGACACAGGGTCTTCCAGTCCTGGGTCCTGGAGGTAGGAGTGAGGTCCTTCAGAATTGCTGCTGTGTGTGCTTCCTGCAACGCTGTCTCTTGCAGGCCGCTCCTGATGGTCGAAGCTCAGCACACACAAAACATCGTCACCTGAAACGCAGAGCCTAATTAAAAACTGCAGATTGAAGATCGGCGGTGTGCCATTTACATCAGCACAGAATAAATGACAAGTACGAGAGCTGAGCGGCTCAGGCCATTTGAAACACTTCAGGCCACAGCTGCTGTACACTGCGCCTGCATTTGGAGACGGTGTAGCACCATATAATGAGGAACTAGCCTTGCTAACTGATTTCTGACTTGTAGCTCACCCCTTAAGGGGAAGTGGAACAAATACATTGGCTGTTAACAGTAGGTAAGAGCAGGAGCTGGGAAGCCTCCCCAGAGCCCAGACAAAACCAAGGAGTGGTATCTGGACTGTAGGCTGCTTTCCTGCAGTGCCCGGGGCGATCTTCAGGGGCTGAGTCCAGGAGGGGGAGCCTGGAGCAATCTTCAGGGCTGAGTCCCGGGAGGGGGGGGGAGCCCAGGGCAATCTTCAGGGGCTGAGTTTGGGAAGGGGCACATGAGGAGGGGGCGGGGAGGGGTGGAAGGGGGAAACATCACCAAGCAAAGTTTCTGGCACAGCAGGAAAGAGAGGTACACACAAGGGTCCCTTAGCACAAGCGAGACTATCTCAGGTGACAGGAAGAGGGGAAAGTGACTCAGAAAGAGCGCACTTTAATAAACAAATACTGTTTTTGCAAAAGGGAGATAGGCGGGAATGACTGTGTGTTTGGGGTTCCATTAATAATATTAGTTATGTACAGCAGGTGATGGTGTTGCCCATTCACAGCTAAGACTGACCAACAGATAACTGTTAGGATCCCAGAAAGAACTTGGCTACCACCATCACCCTAAAGAAAGCTGTCAGTTAAAAAAAAAAAATTCTTCCATAGAAAACACTTCACCATTAAATTGAACAAAACAAACAAAACAGCCCCTTTGCCCAGGTACCTTGAGTTTGAATAGGCAGGAAAAGCAAAACAATTCTTATGGATACAGTCTTTGTGGCACAGAGCCTGCAATTAAAGAGACAAAGACAGTTCAGTGAATAGCACATTAGAAATAATGATTAAAATTCCAAGTGTTATCCTCAGTAACCCTTGCTGAGTGTCAGAGAAGCCATGATTAGAAAGCATGAGGAAAAAGAGGCACTCGCCAAACAACCCTGAAGCCAGGTGAGTTTCAGATCCAGGAGCCCTCTGCCCAGAGATAAGGAATGGAGTACTTTTCAAATGCTTGGGGGAAGAAATTCTAAGGAGACTTTGCCTCGTGACCATCATCTGGGATTTCAGTGTATCTGGTCCCATGTGAGATACTATTGTCACATGGCCTCACACCCTTGCAAGAGACGTCTGCACACACGCCTGATCAAACAGTGCTGTTCCAGATCTCCTCCAACAACGAGACCACCCAGTTTACTATGGGAAATATCGGGATGTCTTTGAAAGTTACAGCCTTTCTCTGCTCCTGAGTAGGCTTTAGCTTAGGACTTAGAGCGAATGAAGCTCCTGGTCACACGAGATTTACACTTAGTGTCCACCAGGTTCTTACCTTGTAAATTTAAAGAATTCAATGTGTGGACTGCAGAGGGTGAGTTGTTCTAGAAAGAACATTGTTGCGGACTCACAGCAACTAAACTAAAGGATTTTAGAGCAGCATTTATTCATGGCCCCTGTGAAGGGCTGCTTTTGTCTTACTATTTGATCCTTTAGTCTAAAAGCCCGATACTTGGTTCGGAAGCGAGGCTGACAGTTCCCAGCTACAGTTTCTGTATTTCCTCCCTAACCCGCTTCCCTTGATGCTTTCCCTCATCCCTCTGTTTTGAAAGCTTTATGCTTGTTCTTTGTATCTCCAAAAGTCATTGCCAAGTTCTTTCTGTAATCTACAGTCTTGACATGCTTTCATGGGCTCAATGTTTTCACCTGAAGGTAGTGGTGTTTGCTCTGAAAGTTGTGTATCTTGTCTCAAAAACTCTATAATCCCAGAAACAATGCCACCAGACAGGCCAAACACACAAGCCCGTGGACAATATTTCAGATTCAAACCATAACATTCATGTTGGCTATTATTAGTAAATCAAAAGAGTCTCAGTTTTGTGGATTGCATTATATTGGAGAATAAAAATTTTTTCTCAGAAATCTTTATGTCGTTAGCAATAAAATTCTCATAGAAGTTTTTTTTTTTATTAAGATGTTTTTTTTTTTTTTTTTGTTTTGTTTTGTTTTTCGAGACAGGGTTTCTCTGTGTAGCTTTGCGCCTCTCCTGGAGCTCACTTGGTAGCCCAGGCTGGCCTCGAACTCACAGAGATCCGCCTGGCTCTGCCTCCTGAGTGCTGGGATTAAAGGCGTGCGCCACCAACGCCCGGCTTAAGATGGGTTTTTTAATGCGAAACTAAAAATTGTCTTGTTCACTTTCTGTCAGCTGGACACAAGCTAGAGTCACCTGGGAATAGGGACCGTCAACTGAGAAATTGCCTCCATTAGATTGGCCTGTGGGCACATCTGTGGGGCATTCTTGATTAATGACTGATGTAGGGGGGCAAGTCCAATGTAGGCAGTTCCACCCCTGGGCAGGTGGTTCTGGGATGTATAAAAAAGCGGGCGGAGAAAGCCATGGAGAGCAAGCAAGTATTCAGCATTCCTCCACGGTCTCTGCTTCAGTTCCTGCCTCCAGGTTCCTGCCTTGGCTTCCTTAGATGTTGGATTATAACCGATGAACTGAAATAAATCCTTTGTCCTCAAGTTGCTTTTGGTCATGGTCTTTTTCACAGTAATAGAAAGCAAAACAAGACAGGAGTAATTCAAACGATATTTTAAAACAGAAACAAATCTTCCCCAAACAGCAAAAATAGTCTTTGCGGTTCTGTACTACTTAGCTCTGTAGAAACACACACAGAAACACACATGCAGTTGATGGAAAGGCAAATAAATAATCCAGAGTTTGTTCCTTTAGGGCTGTGACACTAGCATGAGGTGACTCTCTGACATGCATACAGCTGATCATGATACTTTGAAACCCAGGATGATCTCTAGCCTTGCTTTTTATTTTCTGAGCAGGGTCTTGCCACATAATCAGGCTACTCTTGAGTGCTGAGGTGCCCAGTTTACACATGCAAGGGACTAGTCATTTCCAGTTACTTCAGTATGATTACTTCTGTAAGGCCCTAGAAAGATTGAGTGAAGGCTCAAACCTCCTTTCAGACCTGACTTTATATTGCATTTTTCCTAAGAGTTGGACGTAAACAAGAAAATAATTTCAACCTGCCAGCACACTGTGTATACACCATGTGGGAAATGGCTCATAAAAGGGCTGTGAAATGAGCCGTGTTTTCTTTTTATGCCCCATAGGTCTTAGAACCTCTAAATGTGATTTCTCTTGAATTTCAGCATCTATTGCATTTTATTGTCGGAGGTATTTACTTCCTGTGAAGAAAAAGCATAATTGTTGGAGGAGAGGTTTATTTTGACTTAGGTTTGTTTAGATCATTGGTTACCAAGGATCCACAGCCATACTTCGGAGACCTCACTGACTAAATTAATCTCTCTTCTCATAACTGTCTTCTTAAGGTATCTGACCAGCAGCTTAGGTTTCCTTTGGCTTCTGGTTGAGAACTCGGTGGTCCCTCTACAGGTGGAAGGAAGGTGGTGAGGCAGCCGCTCACAAGGCGTCCCCAGTCAAGGAGCAGAGAGAGCAGATGCTAATGCTCAGCTCGCTTTCTCCCTTCTGTCTGCTGCACCGCTCCGACCTGTGCAAGTGTTCCACCCACAGTCGGTCTCCCCCAGCCAGTGCATCCAACTTACAAATTCCATCACAGCTACGCCCAGAGCTTTGTCTCCAAGATGCTCTAAATCCTGTCAACTTGACAACAATAGCCACTACACTCCTTTACTAACTGTATCAGTGTTTCTGATGATTCGCCAGCTTCCAGGAGTCCCTGAGAACTATGCCGGTGCCAGCCCTCTGTGAGTGAGGTGTTTATAGTGTGGGAGGCATTCCTGACACTGGAGGCACTCAGGGCTGAGCCTGCCTCAGGGTACCTTAGGGGCGTTTCTTTCCAGTCTGCCAGCACTAACACCACTTTTTTCTTTTGTTGTTTTTTTTTCAAGAGGTTTCTCTGTGTTGTTTTGGTGCCTGTCCTGGATCTCACTCTGTAGACCGGGCTGACCTCAAACTCACAGAGATCCGCCTGGCTCTGCCTCCCGAGTGCTGGGATTAAAGGTGTGTGCCACCACTGCCCAGCCCACTATTTCCTCTCTTCCATGCAGTAAAATTGTGTGGCCATTGAACATGGGAAGAGATGCTCAGTCTCTCTAGTAGCCATGAAAGTTTTAAAATAACAAGATGCATTGGATTGGCACTGATAAAGGGGACTCAAACACTCATGGTTAGAGGACCCAAAACTGGCAGTTTTTTTGGAAGATTGATGTACCTCCATCTAAAACAGGCATCTACATATCTCAATTTATCAGCCAGGGTATTCCAATACTTTCCTACAGAAATGACCAGGTAGAGAGATGCACGTCTACTGAGACCTTCTTGTCGATGGCCAAGAACTGAAAACAACTGATGTGGAAGATTCTCAGTTTTGGAATCTCTTTGTATAAATCGAATGCCCACAAATACAATGAAACATTTAGGAATGCATATCAGAACCATAGTCCATTTCTAAAAGTACAGGGAAGGTGGTAAAGGAAACCTCCCACCAAAAACAAGCAAGCAAGAAAACAAGCCAACCCACTGATTCTTTACAGGAAAGGCTAGTAGAGACCTAAGCAGGGGCAAATGAGTCTTTTATCTTTTTTTTTTTTTTTTTGAAATGTTAGTGCTTTTTAAAAAAAAACCATAAAAGCCTATTGATTTTGTAACTTAAAAGTAAAACAACTAGAAGGACGGTAAGAGGGGACAGGCAGAGACTGCTAGAGTGAGCTGCACACTGGGTAAGGGCAGAGGAACAGAGGCTCCTGCTTTGGTACTGTGGGGAGCAGCAGACCCTTTCTACTCTATACCAGGACATATGCACTTGGTTCCAGGGTAAGGTTTGATTGCAGGGCCCCAAGGCCTAACAGGGCTTCACTGTAGTGTTTGGTTCTCAGTGTGGAGTTCCCACATACCCGCCACGTGTATGGAAAACAACCATCATTTGAAAGCTTCATGAGTGACCTGTGTTCAGACAACTGCTTATCCTTATGGCCAGGGGCCATCTGTTACAGATTTGGAGGGGGCTATTGGCTGGGTGTGGGGCCATCTCTGTCATCTGTCCCTAAGTCAGACTGATAGTCATGGGCCTTTGGGGGTGAGATTCTCGCATATTGACAGATCTGGTGTGGTGGTTTGAATAGCAATGGCCCCTAGAAGCTCATAGATTTGAATGTTTGGTCTTTAGTGGGTGGCACTACTTGAGAGGGATTAGGAGGTACGACTTCGTTGGAGGAAGCGTGTCACTGAGGGTAGGCTTTGGGGTTTCAAAAGCTCAAGACAGGCCCAATATCTTTTCCTGCTACCTCTGGATCCAGATTTAGAACTCTTAACTTCTCCAGCACCATTATGTCTGCCTGCATGCCACCATACTCCCTGCCATGATGGCAATGGACTAAACCTCTGAAAGGGTTAAATGTTCTCCTTTCTAAGAGTTGCTGTGGTCATGGTGTCTCTTCACAGCACTAGAGCGCTGACCAAGGCACTGGGTAGAGGAAGCTGGGCTCGTGGAGGAAGGGCAGAACCCCCATATTCTCTCCTTCCAGTTTGCAGATGACCAGGCAAGATTAGCTTCTGTCCTGACCATGTACTCCTCTCGACAATCCTTTCTCTTCATTGCTTTGGAAGTGAGTGTCTGTTAAAGAACAAAGTGACCTTATTGGGGGGTTATGGGCAGACTAGATGCTCAACTTCACAGGAAGTTTGGCTTTCACTTGTGCTGTAAAAGCTGACGTGTGGCATCCATTGTGTTGCAGAAGGAGGGTGCCGCACATTGAGTCTTTGTGCCAGACGGAGATAAAAACCCTGAAAAGAGAGCCATGACCTGTATTCCTGATGTATGCTCGTGGACAGTGAGCAATTCTGTGTGAGCTTACTGCTTGCTTTCCTGGAGCTTAAACCCTTTAGCCAGTGTAGATTTATTAAATATCTAAGCACAATGCTAGCTCAAACCTTTGTTCTTCGCTCTCTGGTTTCTAATGGTCAAGCAAAAAGATGTCTCAATGCCTTTGAACAATGTGTCCTTTACTTACTCAGTGTCAACAGAAAGGGTTCTTAGCGGCAGGTTGCTTTTCAGTAATCAAAAGTCTGAGTGTGGGGCTGGGGAGATGGATCAGTCAGTAAAATGCCTATCAAAGAAGCATAAGGACCTGAGTTCAATCCCCAGAACCTGCATAAAAAGCCAGGTGTGATTCTTGTAATCACAGCACTGGGGGAGCTGAGACAGACAGAGCCCTGGCTAGCATACCTGGTGAGTTCTAGACCATGAGAGACCCTGTCGAAAAAGAATAGAGAGATAGAAAAAGGTGGTGGAGCCTGAGGAACCTGAGAAACATCTGAGCTCGTCACTGGCTTTTACAAAAGCACATGCACATAGTAAGTCTGAATGTAGGTTACATAGTGATTAGAACATTTCAGCTGCTCTCTGGGCCTGCCTGTAGTTTGCTGACTAAAATGATTAAATAAACTTGCCTGTGTGTACTGCAGCCCCAGAAATGTTCAGGGAAAGCAGGAGGAAGATTTCAATCACAAAGTCCCAGGTGAGAGGGTGAGATGGGAGTTTCATTTTCATGAAAGAAAAAATGATCAGGAGGGACTCACTGGTGCCAAGCTATGGGTAGTGCATCAAAAGCTTAGGGAGTGAGAAATGATGGCTGATTTTAAAAGTAATGATGAAGGCATAATAAAATGGACTGCATGGACATTATTTTGTTCTCAGTTTCCAGTCTTGAGTAGAGGAAAGGCTTGGAGCCTCACTCAGGTAAGCTGTGAGTTCAGTGAAGACAGTCTTGAGCAGAGGAAGGGTGTAGCAGAAGTTTCGACAGTCCCACCCTGCCCTGCGGTCCCATACCTGCTTATAAAATAATCACTCAGAGGCTTATATTAATTACCAACTGGATGGCCTATGGCAGGCTTCTTGCTAGCTAGCTCTTTCATCTTAAATTAGCCCATTTCTATTTATCTATGTATCGTCACGTGTTCCGGGGCTTTGCCTGCGTCCCATTACATGTTGCTTCTTGGACAGCAATTTGGCGTCTCCCCTTACTCTCCTTTCTCTTCTTATTATCTCTCTTGGATTTTTCCACCTGGCTCCATCCTGCCCTGCCATAGGCCACTGCAGCTTTATTTACTAACCAATGGGAACAGCATATATTCACAGAAAGATATCCCACAGCAGAAAGGTTTGAAGCTTCACTCACATAAGCTGTCAATTCAGTGAAGAGTTGAGTAACTTAGAGGTTGTAGCTTTGCCTATTGCTTCTGAGTTTTTAAACATTTGTTTCTATTTTGTAATTACACGTGTGTGTGTGTGTGTGTGTGTGTGTGTGTATGTGTGTGTGTGTGTGTGTGTGTGTGTGTATGTCTGTGTAGAGGCCATATGTATGCGAGTGCAGGTACCTTCAAAGGCCAGAAGAGGGCATAAGATCACCTGGAGCTGAAGTTACAGGCCTCTGTAAGCTGTCTGACATGGGTGCTGGGAATCAAGCTTGAGTCTTCTGCAAGAACAGTAAAAGCTCTTAACTGCTGTGCCATCTCTCCAGCCCATGCTTTCTAATTTTTAATTTTTTCTTTTTGGTACAGTCTCACTCTGTAGGTCAATGTGGCCTCAAACTCATGGTGACCCCTCTACTTCAATCTCCAGAATTCTGGAAAAGGTGTGAACCACCACACCCGGCTCAGTTTTGTAATTTTGTCTATAAGCAGAAACAGGTTGACAGAGTAAACTAATGAGAAGCTTGTGTGTGTTCTTAGGGTGGTCCTTGGGTGGGCGGGGCAGCCCTACCAACTGAGGATGGGGACAGCGGGAGAGGGTCTTTCTGAGATGGGGAGATGAGAGATCTAGGTTACTGGCACCCTCTAGAGGTGAGTGGAGCCTTCCAAACTGGGCTTTGGATACTGCTGTGCCACTGGCATAAGGGCTCCAGGGGGCGGAGTATCAGAAAAGAGAGGAAGGAGCCTTTCTCATAGACAGCCACATCTGTCCGTATTTAATCCCCATGTGGAAGACTCAGAGAGTGATGGTCACTGTTATCAAGGCCACCAAGGATAGGGGCAAGCTATGTGATCCTCTATACTTACCACTGTTGGTGCAGGAGCTGGGAGTCTTCCACAGAGCCATCTGGGACATTTTAGCCTTGGAAAGAATCTTAGGGCCACTTTAATAGAAAAATGTGTTCAGTGCCTGTTTGTCGACATTTTTACATTTGGAAGTCTACATTTTACATTGTAGACTTCAGTGTGTGTCTTTGCTCATAAGTTTGTGGTTTACATACAAAAGTACTGCAGTCCTTTGTGAGGAAAGAGTGCTAGACTGCAGGGTGGACATCCCTCAAAACCCTGCAGCTGCATAGAAGCCGGAGCCTTGAGAGGATATATAGAGGTCCCAGCAGCAGGTGCCACACGGTCAGCAGGTCAGTGGGACAGCCGGGCTAGACAGGGAGACTAGATACTGTTGGATCCAGCAGAGGTCAGCAAGGCAGCTTCTACCACAGAGGTTTCCCAACAGTCATGGGGACCCCCCTCAGGGAGACTGAGGAAAAGTACAGAAGTCTGGTACCTTAAGGTTTAGGACAAGAGCTAACAGCAGGTTGATGGGGCTCCGAGACTGGACCCAGAGTAGAAGGTGGCAGACAGCCACAGATCACAGATGGGCAGACAATGGGATGCCACTCAGATTTAAAAAAAAAAAAAACTTAAACATTGTTATAAAATTTTCACATAAATAAAACATCATACCTTGAAATTAACTAGACCCAAAGACTGTGTAACTCAATGAACTTCTATACACTTATAATAGTCATTCTGGAAGCTGTGGAGCTTCTCATTGGATTTGATACTTTCATTGTGAAATATATTTTTACGTGCCTATCCATCATGAAAAATGAAAAATTCATGACATAGTTAGGAATAGGGAAACAGTTAGCTTTATATACTTTCAGTTATACTACAGAGAAACAGTGATAAAAATAGCATCATACGGGCATAAGACCAGACACACTGATCAGTGGAATGAGACTGAGGATCTGGATATAAGTCCTTGCACCTAGAGCCAACTGATTTTTGATAGAGGTCAAAAATACACATTGGAGAAAACTTAGCGTCTTTGACAGATGGTGCTGGTCAAACTGGACAGCTGTACCAGGAAGAAGGAATCTAGTACCTCCCACCCTGCACAGAACAACTCCAGTGGGTCAGGGACCCACCGGAGGACCTGATATCCTGGATCAGATAGATGAAAAAGTAGGGAATATGCTTAATCTTACAAGTCCAAGCTCAGGAAAGTAGTTTCTGGGCAGGCTATATGTATTAAGACCAGCAATTGACAAATGAGACCACATTTAACTTAAAAGCTTATACAAAGAAAAGGAGGCCATTATTTGTGTGAATGGAGCCTACAGGATGGGAAAAACCTTTATGAGTTATACATCTATAAAAAGATCGGTAACTAGATATACAAAAACCCTAAAAGCTAAACATCAGGAAAACAACTGGTATTGTCATTATTCAGGTCTTATTTAGGCAGCCATACTACCGAGATTTCATGGGTTTAACTCTTTGTCATTTATAGAAGGGATTTCTTACAGCAGCTACCCTGGTCCTCTGGCTCTTACAGGCTTTCCGCCTTTCTTCTTCAGTGTTCCCTGAGCCTCCAGTGTAGGAGTTACGTCATAGATGTATGAATTGGAGTTCGGCATCCCTGGTCTGTTGTTCTCTGTATTTTGGTAAGTTGTGAATTTTTGTAATGGTCTCTGTCTGCTCCAGAAGGAAACATGCCAACACTGATGGAGGAAAATCTCACGGGGTCCCACCCCTAGATGAAGAACTACAGGCAATCCATGGCTGCCGAGAGAGGGAGAAGCAGTCTTCTCCAGGGATGAGTCTCCTTTAGGTTACCCAATCCCAAGTAGTCAGCCTTAGATAGATAACATATACGTAAGAGCAACACCAATGGACTCCGTAGGAGATATACATACATATGGAGTTGGAAGGGACAGGTAAAGATGATGTGCATACTTACATATGGAATTCTCAAAATATTAAATTCAAAAAGAGAAGCATTCTAATTAAAAACTAGGACAGGGAACTAAACAGAGGGTTCTCAAAAGATGATATGCAAATGACTTGTGAATCATTTTAAAAAATGTTCAACATCCTTAGCCACCAGGGAAATGTAAATCAAAACTACTTAGAGATTTTATCTTACCCTAGTCTGAGTGGAGAAGATTTAAAAGAAAGATGACAATAAATGCTGGCGTGGATGTGGGGGAAGCAGAACACTTTTTCCTGATGGTGGGAGTGAAAAATGGTACAGCCACCATGGAAGTCAGTGTAGAGGTTTCTCAAAAAGCAAGAAATAGATCTATCACAAGATCCAGCTATATTGCTCTTAGGCATATACCCCAAAGATGATGCTATATCTTACTATATAGATATAGTCTACTATCTTACTTACCTGTTCATTATATCTTTGTTTATCATAGGCTAGATGTCCATCAAGTGATGAATACTAAACAAAAATGTGTTACATTTTATACAATATAATATTATTCAGTTTTAAAGAAAAATAAGAATGAAATAATAAGATTTGAAGGGTCCATGACAATGTCTATCAGTTATTTTCTTTATTGCTAATTGATATAGGAGGTCCAAGCTTACTGTGGACAGTGCCAACCTCAGACAGGTTGTCCTGGGTTGTATAAGGAAGTAGACTGACCAAGCCATGAGGAGCAAGCCAGTTAGCAGCATTTTTTCCAAGACCTCTGCTTCAGTTTCAGCCTCCAGTTTTGTGGCTTGAGTTCCTGACTTACCTTCCCTGGATGATGGACTGTACACTGTAAGCTGTAATCTGATATAAACCTTTTCCTTCCACATTACTTTGGTTATGGTGCTTATCACTGCTGTGGAATAATCCTCTTGAACACTGTAAAAGATTTGTCACTGGAATTGGTTTAATAAAACACTGATTGGCCAGTAGCCAGGCAGGAAGTATAGGTGGGGCAACCAGATTAGGAGAATTCTGGGAAGAGGAAGGCTGGAGTCAGGGGTCGCCAGCCAGACACAGAGGAAGCAAGATGAAAATGCTGTACTGAGAAAAGATACCAAGCCACGTGGCTAAACATAGATAAGAATTATGGGCTAATTTAAGTGTAAGAGCTAGTTAGTAATAAACCTGAGCTACTGGCCGAGTTTTTATAAGTAATATTAAGACTCAGAGTCATTAATCTGGGAAGCAGCTGCTGGGTATTTGGGAGTTGCTGGTGGTACAGAAACTTCCACTTATATATCACATCAGTAGGAAGCAAGTTGGGACATCAGACAATGCTTCTTCATGATGGGTAAATTTAACCTCAGTAATAATTGAATCACAGTATCCGTTGCATTCCCTA